>CM076575.1:1309390753-1309489891 GCA_034641835.2 Pinus albicaulis | reverse complement strand
ACTCTTTTTAAAAATGACAATTGTGAAACCTCTCATTTCCAGCGATTTATTTAAGATAAAATTAATGCAGCCATCACAAAGTGGTGTCTCATATTCCTAATGATATGAGTTTCTTTTAATGTAGCCAAACATGTCTATGTCTTTATAGAGTGGAAGAAAGTCAGATCTATAGAGTAGAAGAAAGTCAGAAATGTTATACACTAAATTATATAGAGTGAGTTAGAGTACACAAACAACAAAGCACTTAATATTATATAGCCATGATATATATTATTTAATTTTAAGTTAAATAATATATAAAATATTTTGTGTTTTCTTCCAAGATGCATGTTGGTTTCTATTATTATATGGTGTGTGTTGGTATTTTATTTTTTTGTTTTTTTGGTAATTTCCAAACTTTTTCTATTAGAAGGCTATAAGGTATATTTTTTAAACCATTCATTTGTAAATATAATTTAGATTATTAATGTTTAATAATTAGTATGAGTATTTTTATCATGATATAAATATTCTTTCAACTGTATGTATTGTTGAAATTGAAGAGGGAAATATATATGAATCTTGACATCTAGGAGAGAAACTTGATTGAGGGAAAGTTGTGAGGGGATTGGGAAAAATTTATATTTAACTAAATTAATTAATCAAGGGACAGACTTGAGGAATAAGGAAGGGGGAATAGAAGAAATTTTGGGAAAAAATAGAGAGAAAGTGAAGATTAAAGAATAATGCAAAGGGAACAAGAGGAGAACCATGGAGAATTGTTTACCATAGAAGCATTGTAACCTGTGAATTGGGTGCACAAAACCTTTCCACACTTGACTGTAAGGAAGTGATGTGCAATGGAAGGCAATTTGAAGCCTCTTGAGTTAGGGGCACTTGGTGTGGAGGTAAACACTGAAGTGAATGGGGATTGGCAATCAATGAGGGGTTTCAACAAGTTCGAGGACCTAAAATAATTCTGAAAATTTGTTTGACTAAAGAACATAAGGCATAATTGGACAAGGGAAGAACTAAAGGTAGGGCTCCTTTTTTTGTTATGCATGTTTTACATGGCCCTATTTTTTTTGTTGCAAGGCCCCGGCTTAGCATTGAAGTGTAATTATTTAACCTTATCGAAGGAGAGTGGCCTTAACCATGAGTAGTGTAACAAACCCTCCTAATCCCTTGGGTTATTCTTGGGTAGTGGAAGGTGTTACTTTAAAATTAACCGAAACTCCAAGGTATATTATGAAAATGGGGTCACAAAAATCATATTTTCCCAAACTCCTTGAAACTCAAAACCAATGCCACCATCTTGTTCGATTAAACCAAATGCGGTGTAGTCGTCTGTAATGGTGGTCGATTATACGAGGAAAAGATTTTATGAGGAGGCACTGGATTTTTAATGTGATATGCAAAAAACAAGTACCGAACCTAACCATTTCACACTCACCAATGTTTTGTCTACATCTGCTAATTTGGTAAATTTGGAACATGGCAAAGGAGTCTTGTTTTGTGATCACCTCCCATGAGGATTCACCAACCCCTTATCCAATTACACTAGATTAAAAAGTCTCAGGCTCTCGGCAGCGAAAAGGAACATAATGCATGCGCCCTTAATCTCTTCTACATACTTGTAGATCTCCTCCCAAACCAAAGCCACTAGTGTTGGGTGTTCACTTTGCCCTGAATCTTGTGCAAACATCCTGCGGTAAGGAACTGTTGCACCAAGGTATGGATCCATTATGTGTCATATCCACTGAAGGAGAACATGTTCGAAACAATAGGTAAATTCTCACAACTATCCCTTTGTGGGATGTTGAGAGCTCCAAAATGCCACATGCTCATCAATGAAATCTATAAATTGGGAAATTTCGTACAAGACTTGAAGTCATACTGAACTTGAACAAAAAGGCTCAGGATCTAGCTAGCGCAAAGGAACATCTGCAATATGATTTGTACTATTCTCATCTAGATCATTTTGCATGGATATCTTCTGGAGTTGAAATACATATTCCAGGTTCCATAGAACATCTCCCATGGAAGGCATGTCAAATCCCATCTCTTCCAAGAACTTTTCAGTACTCTACCTAAACATTTTCAGAGAACTAGGGTTGATGGTCCCAACAAGGTGAGGGTCAATGATTTTTTCAAGCTTGCCTTTTTCTGCCAATGTGTTTCCCTTGCACATAAGAACTCCAGTAACACTACTCCAAACGTGTTTCCCTTGCACACAAGAACTCCAGTAACACTACTCCAAATGAATACACATCAGATTTCTCTATCAATTTCTGCCTTTTGAAGTATTCAGGATCAAGGTACCCAATGGCCAAAACTACCTTTGGATCCATTCTTTGAATGAACAAAGTCTGCCACCTTTTTCCGTGAGCCTGTTATTTAGATAACAAAAGAGGATTCATGACAAGGGAATTAGATTAAATTGACCATATATTGGAGCTTCATTGGTATCTTTCCAGTCAAAAAGCTTTCCAACAGGTCGAGGGAATCTAAATTGGTGCAGTTAAAAATGAAAGGAAATATTGTTCTGTCAAGGCCAAATCCCATGATGCTAAGCTTGAAAACCCTCTCATTATTATAGGCCACGCCTTCAAGATCCAAGATGGTGATGTTGCAGGGGTTTTGATCTCGTCTCCAATTCACAATCACACCTTCGAGCTCTAATATGGTGACATTGTAGGTGTTTTTATCCTGTCTTTGGTCCACTGCGTGAGCTTGGGTACATAAACCTGCCACCATGTCGGGTTAAGGGGCATTATGAGTATTTGACGAATAAATATGGATAGAGAAATGGAATTCTTGAGATATTAGCTATTATACATATTTGGTTTCCAAAAGGAGCCTTCCACCCATCTGGCAGTGGGAGGTGTCTTTGTGCTTCCCTGTGGTGGTGGGAGACGACATTTGGCCCCTTCACTGGTGGTGTTTGTTTTCTATAGTGGGGGGTCTAGTCTCTGGACTCTGCACATGGCAGGGTTCCTTGACCTTAGCGAATTATGAAGCCCCTGGTGTGGTGTGGGTGTTCTCCCTCTCTTGTTGTCCATAGTCCTGTGGGGGTGGCATACTCACAAAATTATCATGGTGGCTCCACACCAAGGTGGAAAGAATGTGGGGGCGTGCATGACTTGCTAGTGTGGGTGTGCATGGGGGTCGTGGAGGAGGTAAGTGGGGGGATAGCAGAGGTGGAGGTTTGAGGGTTCAAAAGCAGAATCGTTGGGGCAGAGGAGGCTGTGGTGGCAAGGGAAATCGCGGGTTTGATTGATTTGAGGTAAATGAGGGAAAAGTTATCCAACATTGTTTCATATAGAACTATCGTGCACTTATCAACATCCTGATGGAAAGAGTGGGCACGACTGAGAGATTTTGTCGTGAGGAGCATGCAAAGTAGATGGAAAAATTAGACTGAATGCACTATTTATAGTGCCAAGTCTCTCTGACTGGTATTGGTTTGGCGAGGCCAAAAAAAACTCACTAAAAAAGTAGAAAAGTTGGAGACTTGGTTGGCGCACTTTGAAGGGCATGGTCAATGTGACTTTTGTCCTCCACCACATCTAGGAACAACCCCATACAACCTTGCATCCATCAAGCTGGATGACTATTATTCTATTTGTTGTTATTTATGTTTTATATTTGTTTCGGTGCCTCTAGCCCAGCCGTTTATGGACAATGTGCCTAGTCCCTCTTTTGTATTTTTTTGCATATAGTGCAAATTTTTGTCAACAAACCAAGTTGAGGTGAGACCACATGTTTTGTAACTAGCTATATGTAATCATTTTTTCCTACATGAATATAACATTGACTTACAAAAAATAAAAGGTTCATACATCATTAAAATATTAATTAAGTTTCATACTTAAATTAATAAATTTTCATACCTATATTTGGGGACTCAATGAACATCATTAAATGGTTCAATGGAACACAGAGATGCCAAAATTTCATTTTATCTACTTTTCTTGATGAGGTAAACATTGTGAAAGCTTATTTTAACCAGATATTTGCTTGTCATATTTACAGGAAACAAAATACTGAAGCAGACCTCCTATCTAAGGAAAGTGCTTGTCAAGATATGGGGCACTGGGTCACTGTAGCGGTTGAAGGAGGTCAGATCTGAGGGATCGAAAAACCTCCTTTTGCCTGCTAATTTCCAGCCGCTCTTACTTCTTGCTCCTGATGTTTCTGTTCACAATATACTTTCTATTTTTGTAGATTCCTGTTTGATACTATCTAAATATGTCTATACCTTTTGTCTCTGTTTTGGATTGTTTTCCTCATTGAGGAGATCCGGGAGACTGGTATTTTCTCTGCTTACAAAATTATGCCTTTGAAAACTTTGAAAATTGGAATGGTGCCTGCCACCCAAATTTTTCGTCCTTTTGATGATTTCAAACATATACAGTCTGCTTTCATCCATGTTTTAGGTTCTTCCACAATAAAGTGGAAGCCTGGAGGCTGAACGGAGACGTCATTTAAAATGTTTGTTTTTTTTACAAAGTTGAGAGGATTGATAGATACATCTCCTCATCAGTTCCAACTCCATTTTTTCCTTTATTTCAAAAGAAAGGAAAAATGCAATTCTTTGAATGCTTATGCATATACTATGTAACCTTCTACTTAATCAATAGATGGGTTTGATTTTTTCTTTGGAACAAAAAAAATCATACCTATTTACTAAATAGGTCTATAAATATATATTTTAGGTTTATCTATTTAGTATTTATCAGATGTAAATATGACGATTTAATACTAGATTTAAATGAAATCACATGTTTAACATATGAAATGTTATATTTATCTATTTATTGAATGTAAATATGAAGATTTAACGTTATATTTAAAACAACTCACGCTTTTAACATAAATCAATGAAGTTTAAAAATTAAAATTTATGGCCAAATATTAAATATAAATATAAATATTATTTGGTTATCTAATAAATATTACCTTTACTAAAATTATAATGAAGGCGCTAGTGTAAAGTTGATAGATGATACATGCAATTATGTTAATTATAGATGAATCTGTCTGCACTATTAAACTTTAGAGGCAAAAGGGTATTCATAATTTTAACACTGTAAATTCAAAGACCTCTTTGTCTCTAAATTTTAACACTACAAATGGATTCAGAGACACCTATAGTGAAATGTAACACTTCGGTACCAAAAGTGAAATTTTCCATATATGGAGTGACACAACTAAAAATTACTGACATAAATGACTAATTCATATACTTGTTGTACTTGTTATTTGGGCACCATATTTTTATTCTTGGACTATAATAGTCATTTACATTAATTATTATTAATTTTGTTACTTATTTTTTAGTCATATATTTTAATCCTAGACTAAATTAGTCATTTAAGTTAGACGCTTTTAGTTTAGTCACTTATTATCTAGTCGTATATTTTATTCCAAGACTAAATTAGTCATTTAAGTTAGTCATTTTTAGTTCGGTCACTTAAAATTTCTCAAATTTAGTAGTAATTCACTTGAAATCATTGCGATGACTAACATTTTTAGTCACCTAGTCTTTAATTTCATCATTTTTTACCAGTGCATGGGCGAGACCAGATCGACCAATTCCTCAACCAATGGTTGGATGGGAATGGATTCATGAATTTGAATTTCCAGAGGAGTGGGAACGACCAAGGATGACTCTTGACTGATCGTGGAATCAACTAGCTGAGGACTCGAAGAAAGTTTCTGGTAACTAGCCAGAAGGCAGGGTGCAGAAACAGTAGGGTTGTCCAACACTCTCTTGGCTTCATCCATGTATAAAAAAAGGTGAATGGGATGATGCCCTTCACACAAATTACAGGGATTGGTAATATTACCATGTTTCTTATGAGTCCTATCAACACTAGTCGAAGATGTGCCACCAATATGACTTCCAGAAGCTAAAGGCAACGGTGGAAGACCGTTGGAACATGCTTCAAGTACCTTGGGAATGCCAGGGAAATCTCGAATAATATGGTCTCCTTTGCACAACATGCAAGGAAATTTGATTTTCCGTGGAAGTTTGGATGGCTTATCAATGGAAGGTTTCTTAGGTGCAATAGCTGCAGAGTTGGCCTCTCTCTTATCTGACTTCTTCTTCTTCTTCTTAGCCACCTGGTTACTAGAATGCAAACTTTCACCAGGCGAAGTACAAGAAGAAGATGAAGAAACAGACGAAGATGGGGAGAGGCCCACTTTAGAATAAACATGATGTTGTTTAGGTGGAGGAGATGGTTGTACAGTAGGTGGAACACTCGAGATCACAGAATTCGAGAATAACCTAACAGGAAGCCCAACAGTTAGCCTAAGCAGGGACAATGTTGCCGTATAAGGAGCACCAACATTTCCAAAAGCAGGAAAAGGGCCAGGATTCCCTTCAGAGGGGATTCCTCGGTTGGAAAACTCTGGAAAATTTTCCATTGGAAACAACGGTAAAACAACACTAAGGAAACTAACTTTAACCAAGAATATTTCGTGGGCAGTTAATTTTAAGACACTGAAACCAAACTCTATTGTTTCATCTTTTAAGAGTTGAGAAATAGGAAAAAGGTGACTCTATCACTTTCAGGTTGAAACGAGCATGAAAGGACAAGTGCTCGACGATATTTTCAAATTTAAGGAGTAAGTAAAGATAAAAAATGACTGCTCAGGTAGTCTAGGTAAAAGGGTGTACTAGGTTCCAGTGAACTACCATATACACTTTGGTTATAAAATGAAACAAAAATCAACCAAGGAGTTGAAGTACGTGTAGGTAGTCTCCCCGAATGTTGTGTTCGGTGTATCACGGTTACAAGGAGGTAGACTCGGCTTCCTACGGATAAAATGATTGCAACCTAGAGGGGTCTCCCTTTATATACTCAACGGTATGGGGAGCACAAGTTCGTACTAGTGTTGTCTGAAGCCAAATAGCGAACGAAAGTTGCTAGGTTTAAAGATGCCGGAACACGTCTCTAACTTAGACCACTAAATGTTTCGTTAAGTTTCAATGTTGCCTTAGGTTAATTGAATAAATTTTAAGGTGATCTTGTATTTATGTTTCAATTCCAAGGTCCTACTAAATGTTGGATCTCACAAATACCTGAATGCAATATACATGCCATAAAATACCATTTCGTTCAATGAAAAGCTATCTACGAGAGATTTTAGGAGTTTCCAAGCGATAGAAAATAATGAGAACACACAGGAGCATCCACTACAGTACCTGATGCAAGCTAATGAAAATGAGAAATCTTTCCTAGAATGCCCAATGCTAGTTATGCGAAATATTTTTCAATTCCACAATGCAAACAAGAATGCAAGCACGAAATATATTTTTCGATTTTTCAATGTAATAGAGCAACAGTGCACTAAATGAGATGAAAAATAATCCTTTACACTAGTTCGAGAATATCAATGCGAGAGTCGAAGCAAAACAATCCAATCAACTCAAAAGAAAACAGGACAAAACCTCAAACCAATGTTACAATATTTCAAATAGAAGAAATATGTTGAAACAAACCCATACAAGAAACATGAGCTATGCTTGGAGTGACAAGCAGCAAAACTGAATGAAAGAGGCAAGACTCACTTAAGACTCATTCAACCAAATGCAATCACTCAAAATGGATTCAGGGAGCTGAATGCAATCAAGAAAATAATGAATGTGACCGTGAAACAAAAGACCCAAACTCCTACAGGAGGCTCAGCATACCAAAGCACTAGAAAACCCTAAGGCCATGATGCCGAAAGAAATGGACAAACAATTGAATGAAAGAGGCCGTTCAAAATCACAAACAATATCAAAGCACTCAAATCAAGTTAAGAAAACACCCAGAGACACAAGCACTCACCAAAAACTCCAAAACACGGAAAACCCTAGCACCTACAGGAAATGGCGCGACTGTCTGGATGTAATCAGCACTAGACAGAGGATGGCACGGGTGATAAATTGGCAACAAGTGCAAGTGGACACGACTGTCATACTGGAAACCGCGCCAATCAAGCCATCCTTAGAAAAATGAAAATTTTGGAAAAACAGAGGTTAGATCTGATCCTCTGGGGCTGAACAGGGGTCTAAGACTCAGCAAAACAACCAGAAAAGGCAAGCTAAGCAAGAAAATACCAAGAATAAGACTTAATGGATGAAAGAAAAGCTTGCACTAATCCCTAGTGGAGTCGCCAATTTTTTGGTGAGGTAAATCCCCTCTGCGGACAGAGGCGATCCCACTAGCCCTAGAGTGGGTCTAGCCACAAACAAGACACGCTATGACATCAATTCCTAGTTAACGAATGGACGGAGATACGATATATAACTTACCGTATATCCTGCATTGTTGTTATTGTCGGAAGAGTGGCTGCCTCTCGCTCCTGGTTTGACAGATCATGATACGCTCATTCTCATGCTGGGATACCTGCACATACACAAGAAACAAAGACGCTATACAACATACTATTTCACATTCATAACTATCAGTCAGTCAAAGAAGACCAAATCAATGCATTAATAAACACAACACAAATATGGAACCAATACCATAGTCGAGTATATTACTGAAAATAAGGAAGAGTACAACCAGGCTTTGACGTTGCGGTCTCCTCCAAAAAGGTTCCAATAGAGCGTGTCTCACAAAGCTCGTCATGAATTCAGACGGGGCTCTCTCTACGGAATTCTCCTTGGTTCTACCTTCTCGATAACGACTACTGAGCTATAGTATCTCTTCTCAAAGTTCAGCTTCTTGGCTATATGTTGAGCTAGATTTTGTAAAGGGAGAAGGCATGTTTATATAGAGGAAGGAGGGAAGGTTAGGATCGCTATAATCATGGAGGGAAGTCCTATCTTCAAGAATGTTCCAAAAACCACTACCTAAAGGAAGAGATACGTGGCTTATCAAGTTTAACCACTTGCTATGACTCATCCCTAAGGTGGTTAAAGGAAAATTCTGTGTCTAATTTGTTAAAAAAAATTCCCAAAAATGCTGGCACGGGCACAACAAAGAGACAGAGTTCCAACTGGCACGGCCTCTAGTGTACATCTTTCACACTGGCACGAGGGGTGAACTGGCTACCCGCACCAATGCCAAAACATAGGCTTTTATAGGCTTTCTGAGGAAATGTTCAACAGGAGAAATGATGTCCTTATGTAGAAGGATGCAAAGAAGGTTTTTATAGAGTATGACATTGCCCACAGGTCATGGGAAAGACCCTCCAATATGCGGGGCGAGGGATTGCAGGGATGGTGACAAAATGCTGTGTAACAGTGGGTATGATGCACAAACCCACGGGGAAAAAATATCGACCTTTTCAAGGTATTCCTCAAACACCTTATTTAAGTCATAAAATCCAAACCCATTCATTCCAACATTTACAAGGTCATCCTGGAGCTGGAAAATAGGGATATGTGTATAGTGGTTATCGGACTCCTCCTTATTCTAGTACCCAAGTTCCTCTTTATCATAATCCCCCCTATTATGGAACGCAAGTACATGTTTCTCAAACTATACCCTCTTATTCAGGTTATCCTCCTCCATATTTTAATAGACAGTTGACATTTTTAGCTACTCTTGAACTTCTAGACTTGACTCAGCTCACCAATGACCCCATCGCTCATTCTCCTTGGTAGTCAATTATTCCTACAAAATTTCCCTCTGACATTCCCAAATTCAATGGGAATCCTGGAGAAGACCCATCTACCCATGTAATGATGTATCATCTATGGTGTTCTTCGAAATCCCTCAATTATGATTCGATTTGATTACGTATTTTCCAAAATACGCTTACAAGTACCACAACTAAATGTTATATTGAATTACCTAGAGCTTTGCTTCATGATTCAAATTATTTAGATACCACCTTCCTTACACATTTCCAATTTGCCATCAGATACAAAACTAGAATGGAATTTTTGACCAACTTCAAACAATCATATTCTAGTCATATCTCACATCACATTCATGAGTGTAATTTTCGTTGTCAGTTGGTTAAAACATATGTTCCCGATCAATTTTTAGTAGAATGTTTTACTAAATCTCTGTTAGCTCCTATATCAAAGGATGTAGCTAAAGGTGGAGTCATGACCGAAAAACAAGTGATTTCTCATGCACAGTATTTGGACCTTGATTTTACCCAATTGGGCTCAATTTATGACAAAATATCAAATTTTCTGAGACCTTTGAACATTGTTGCTAAACTCCCTGATAAATAATAGCATGCTACTAATGGTGTGATAGGTTCTTCTGTAATGTTCCCAATTGGGGAAAAAAAGAAATATTTGACAAAAAAATGGTTATGCAGCATCAAATAATGTCATAGCATATGTTCAACAACAAATCCTTAAGTTGGTACAACAACATCAACCTTATACAGCGTTTTATGGGCAACAAGGTGGGAAAACGTGATGATTTTGGACCTAAAATGTGTATATTTAGATATCTGTGTGAAACTAAGGGTGGGAAGCGGTTGGATATGATATATTAGGTCAATAGGGACCTATGATCCGAATTTCGGCTTAAAAAAATTACTATAGCTTAGTTAAACAGCTCCTCCTTCCCAAACTAGGCTTTAAAACCCTGATTTCGCAAGACTTGGAGTATGTAGAATTTTCTGAAGCATAGAGAGTGTATTTTATGAAAGGGTTTCTGAAAAAAATTATTGGATAATTATGATATAGATTTTACATGAGTCATACAGCAAATAAATGGATATTTAAGCACTTATACACAAGGAGAAAGATATCTGGCAAGGGTTTTCGGCAAAATACATGAATAACAAAAGAACTGCAGAAATAATGCAGTTACTGCATATATGTATTAAACATGGCTGTAAATGACATGAAATATCATAATAATACAAATAAATGGCCCTAGGCCTCTTATTAAAACTCCCGGAGGGAAATGAACACCTCCTCCTCAAGGATTTGCATTAAATAAAAGGGTGTAGTTGTGTTGCTACTGTTGCTACACAAAGGACGCAGTTTTCTGAAGATGATTGTGCTGCAGATGAATGTAGATGAATTGCCTCAAGCCAAATAAAGAAATGAAGCTCTAATCCTTCCCTCTTGATCCCTTAAGCAAGCTGATCTAAAGAGAGGATGGAATTCCCACACGGGAATTCTTTGCACTGAGCAGTGCAGCAACTCCGGCTAAACAGCTGAAGTATGCAAATGGTCTCTAGAACAAAATATCTGAATACATGAATGATATTAATTTTATGCTATGCCTTCCTTTGATATTTGGTGAGCCTCCTCACCCTAGACCCCACATAATGTTGAGGTGACTTCTTCATGAAGCTTCCTCTTTCAAAACTGTGCTGCCCTAGCTAGCTTCCCTCCTCTTTTGGCTACACTTTTGACTTTGGTCAACTAAAACTAATCCACCTCCAATGCCTCCTTTCACACTAAGGATCTTCAATATATTTCACATATGTGTGTCTTAGGCTGATCCTTGTTCACATTGAACTGGTTTACTTAGGTGATCTCTTCCTCCTCAAGAATGCATGTTGATTTAATCAAACTTGACTATGTCTTCATCTATTTTACCTCTGTTCACACTTGTAAGTGTAAATTTCAGCTCTTGAAGTGATACCCTTCCTTATCAAGGTGGAAATTATTCATATTTTTACTATGCATGGGCCTCCTTACCCATTTATTCCTCTTCTAAGTGAAAGTGGCAAAATCTAATGTTCGAAATTGCTATGTGCAAATTTTGGAACATTACAGTCCTCCCCTCCCAAATGTTGCTTGTCCTCAAGAAACTGCAAGGATAGGATTGAAGAGCGCCCTCTTCTCCCCCTACAACAATATCATAAGATGAAAGTCACCAATGATCAAAGTGTTGCATCACCAACATCTCTCGAAGTTGCCTCTCCCAAGTATGTAAGTTGTCCAAATAGCTGGCATTATGTGACAGTTGATCATCCATGGAGGCAACAATGGGATGTTTGAAGGTTCTCTTGGGCATGAAGGCTGATATAGATTGGTATTTATCATCCCCCACTTGAATTCATCCTCCCCAAGATATCAACCAAGCAAAATGAGCCACCTTCCAAAATGGTAACTCATGTAAATCATCCTCCACCTGAAGCTCCGGCAACGTAGGTGGGCTGAAATTATGATCATGGTAGACATAGTAGCCTACCCCACACTACTCTCCTTTCCACTTAATACAAGTGTAAAGGATTTTCTGATCTTGGGTTGCCATCATGTTGCCCTCAAATGACAAGAAGGAAACTAGACCTCCAAAGGTCCCTCTCCCAGCACTGTGAATCAAGCTAGCCCAACCCATCTCATACATGATGGATAAGAAATCATCTTCATAAAGCACCTCATCCATCTCATGGCCCTCCTCATTAAGACACAAATATGTTGTTGTAGAGTCCATGTCCTCTCCCATGCTCCCCTTAGAGCATGTAATGCAGAAAATTTGGGGGTGCTCCTCCCCCAAGAACACACCCACTCCATGTGTTCCTCCTCCAATCATGCTCCCTATATAGGAAATAATAACATCAATACATAGGACCATGATCAATATCATAATGATAGGAAAGCTGAAGATTCTATGTAGTGCTGGAGTGTACCAACAGTCTCCCAAATGGTCACAGCACAGTCTTCCCCACTGCAGCTTCACAAAAAAGTATGGCAAGTTGTCTCTTGACAAATGGCTTGTTGTATAAGTCATCACACCCACTAGTAAATAGTAGATGGCTGAATATGTCAATTGAGCACATAAGAAGAAACTATATACTTGCCCTGGATTATACATTAGATGGCAGTCTCCATCATAATAGCTGGCCAAAGATGGACCATGGAGCCCAAAGAAAAACTTGCCCCTTTGTAGAGCAATGCACTGCAAGGACATGGTAAGAGTATACAAATATAGTGATGAACAATGAATAAGTGCAACAACAAAGTTCTTACCATGTGATGGAAGCAAGATGGTGATAGGATCCATATATGAATCCTCCATAGTGGTGTGGCATATCAATCTGAAGAGGGGTGAATCACATGTCCCATGAAAATCATCCCTCTTATGCTTGGAAATCCAAGTCAAAGTGAGCATATCACAACAACAAATGAATCCATCCACCATTCTATCAATCTCACCTCCTCTATGCCCACCAAGTGCATCAAATATGAATTGATCCTAAGGACATCCCACCAATAATTTCATGCTCCCAAGTGACAACGTTGTTGGCCTATGTAAATAGGCTCCTGCCAACTCATAAATCCATCCTCTGACATGTTCAATGTCAATGACTTCTCCCATAATCTTGCCATCTCCTCCCATTGCAACATCATGGAAAATGTGAGAGCAACTCTGCCCTTGCTCTCTCTCAATCCTCCAAAGCAACAAATGGCTTTGCTGCCCCATCATACCTCCACCATACAACTATTGTAGTGAAAAAAAAATTACCCTACCATCATAATGCCTCCACACTTCATGATGTCGCATGATGAAAGTATCCTGCCAATCTCTTTCCCTCCACATACCCTTGAGAAAAGGATATGCATCATGTTGGCCAAACTCTCTCAAGAGTAGCCAGTGCAGTCTTTCCTCTTACTGCCCGGTATCATAGAGTTGCAAGTAACTCTCCAGCTTCTTGCCCTCTATCCACTTCCACTTAGCCACTGATGGATGCCTCCTACCCCTCTCCATATTGGTACCCATCCAAAGAAGATCAACATTCTCCCATATCAATATCTTCTTCTTGCATTCCAGGAAATGTTCTAATGCCACTCCTTGGAGACCTCCTAAAGAATATCTCTCACCACTGATCATCTTGAACCCATAAGGATCCAAGTGGCTCGAAGGCAAAGCCTCCTTACTGCTATTGTTTGGCAGTGTTGATATTCTCCTCAATGACATAGTTGATGCCTTATACTTACTCCCAAAGCTTATGTCATCCTCCAAAAGACCATACTCCAACCTCAAGGGTTGTGTGTAGCTCATCAGTGAAACATGAGGTTGCCGGTTAAAATCTCCCTTGAACCATTCAATCTTTCCTAGCGCAGTGCAATCTTGCTACTTTATCTTCGCAAAATCATTTCATCCTAGGCCATATGCAAACAAATTTCCAACCCTTTCCATAGAATTTTCTGAAATGTTAAGACATGGAAATTTATGCATACCTCTATGAGTATTTGGGACATATTATATAGCTGCAAGAGGTCATTTATTCAATATGTTGGCTGATCCAATTGCTGGTGTAGATGGTTGTTCTCTCAAAGTCATGGTAGCACTGGTACTTGCCTCCTCCCATGGTGGTGTGGGTCTTCTTTCTTCTCTCAATTGAATAAACTGAGGAAAATCTAGGGTTTCTTTGGAAGCCCTAGGTTGGCACTTGTCTTCCGCCAAATACCCACTTATATTTTCATGCTCTAAGTGGTCTCCTTTTTCTTCACTTCCTCTCCAAGAACAGGAATTGCATGCATCTGCCTTTGCTTCTTGAAACCCTCTAGAGGTCTCACCGCAATTTTCTCCTCCTTGAAACCCTTTTGGAGTTTCAATGCATTTCTCTTCTTATTTCTTCTTGGATATGAAAATGGATGAGAGTAAGCTCATCCTATTTATATTCTCCTTCTAAAATCAAACTCACAAGCTGAGCATTGTAAAGTTCCCTTCTCAGGAATATCAAAATTCTATTCCAGAGATTGACTACAGGGGCATTTACTGGATATGTCACCTTTGAGAAAATGATGAGATATAGAGGCTACCTGGCCATCTGTAGACTCTGTCTATATATTTTTAAACATTCCTCTTTTAGGGATTCAACACTTTGGCTTGAAGCCACAAGCTGATCCAAAGATCATGCTCTGATACCACTGTAATGTTCCCAATTGGGAAAAATAAGAAATATTTGACAAAAAAATGGTTATGAAGCATCAAATAATGTCATAATATATGTTCAATAGCAAATCCTTCAGTTAGTACAACAACATCAACCTTATACAGCGTTTTATGGGCAACAAGGTGGGGAAAAGTGATGATTTTGGCCCTAAAATGTGTATATTTAGATATTCACGTGAAACTAAGATTGGGAAGCGGTTGGATATGATATATTAGGTCAATAGGGACCTATTCTCCAAATTTCAGCTTAAACAAATGACTATAGCTTAGTCTAACAGCTCCTTCTTCCCAAACTAGGCTTTAAAACCCTGATTTCCCAAGACTTGGAGTATGCAGAATTTTCTGAAGCATAGAGAGCGTATTTTATGAAAGGGTTTCTACAAAAAATTATGAGATAATTCTGATATAGAGTTTACATGAGTCATATAGGAAATAAATCGAGATTTATGCACTTATACACAAGGAGAAAGATACCCAGCAAGGGTTTCCGACAAAATACATGAATAAAAAAAGAACTGCAAAAATAACATAGTTACTACATCTCTATATTAAAAATGGCTGTACATGACATGAAATATCAGAATACTACAAAGAAATGGCCCAAGGCCTCTTATTAAAACTCCCGGAGGGAAATGAACACCTCCTCCTCAAGGATTTGCATTAAATAAAAGGGTGCAGCTGTGTTGTTGCTGCTGCTACACAAAGGACACAGTTTTCTGAAGATGATTGTGCTGCAGCTGAATGTAGATGAATGGCCTCAAGCCAAATATATAAATGAAGCTTTAATCCTTCCCTCTTGATCCCTTAAGCAAGCTGATCTAAAGAGAGGATGGAATTCCCGCACAGGAATTCTTTGCACTAAGCAATGCAGCAACTCCAGCTAAACAGCTGAAGTATGCAAATGGTCTCTAGACCAAAATATCTAAATACATGAATGATCTCCCTTTGATACTATGCATTCCTTTTATCCTTGGTGAGCCTCCTCACCCTGGACCCCACATAATGTTGAGGTGACTTCTTCATGAAGCTTCCTCTTTCAAAACTGCAATGCCCTAGCTAGCTTCCCTCCTCTTGTGGTTGCGCTGTTGACTTTGGTCAACTAAAACTAATCCACCTCCAATGCCTCCTTTCACACTAAGGATCTTCAATCTAGTCCACATATGTGTGTCTTAGGCTGATCCTTGTTCACATTGAACTGGTTTACTTAGGTGATCTCTTCCTCCTCAAGAATGCATGTTGACTTAGTCAAACTTGACTATGTCTTCATCTATTTTACCTCTGTTCACACTTGTAAGTGTAAATTTCAGCTCCTGAAGTGATCCCCTTCCTTATTAAGGTGGAAATTATTCATATTTTTATTATTCATGGGCCTCCTTACCCGTTTATTCCTCTTCTAAGTGAAAGTGGAAAAATCTAATGTTCCAAATTGCTATGTGCAAATTTTGGAACATTACATCTTCCAATTCATTGTTGGTGAGTAAACCATCTGGTACTTCTCTCACCACATTTTCCAAAAACCCTTCATCCAATCCTCCTGTGGCTTCTACTTCTGAGATCAATGTCATTCACTCTAATAAAGTAAAATATCAATAGAAACCAAGAAGTAATAATAAAGGTAAAGGAAAAAACAAGAAATATTGTTCACCACAGGATAAACAAACAAATCAAACCTCTGATGAGAAATGAAAGCCTCGTTATCCATGTTTGATCTGTAACAAAGAGCACTTTACTCGTGATTTTCCTCACTGTGTATAAGTGAACCAATTCTTGAAATATTCCACTTAACCTACTGTGTTTACCAACCCATTTCCTAATTAGGATACTCGCATGGTTTCTTGGGACCCTACTTCCTCTAACTCGGTTTTAATGCTTTCAACCATTGAGCCTAAATCTGATATTATGGTGGCTACCCAGAAAAAACACTATGGTAATGCAAATCCTTTGAATGGGTAGGCTACTGATCAACCTACCAGTTTGATACCATCCTAGTTGTATCCAAATCCACCTTCGATTCCTACAGAATTAACTATTAAGTCTCCAAAGGGTGTTATTCATAAGTCTACTTTTAACCCTCGTGCAAGAGCTATAAAAAATTATAATGTAGTTGAAGACTTGGCTTAGTATCCATCAGCTATGTCAACACTCAAGGTGTTACAAAATTTCCTACCTATAAAAAGGTTTTTCTTTCTGTTATCGGATGTTTTGATCCTTCGTATTCTAACCTAGTCATTTTCAATCATGAGAACTATTCCCCTAGGCTCCCAGCTCAATTGGCCTTTATGATACAAGTTGTCATCCATGGTAAAAACATTCATCATTATATTGTGGATGAAGGAGCCTCCACTTGTATCATGTCTTTGTATTTCTAGAAGGTGATTGGTTTTCCTCATATAAGTCAGTAATCCACCACATTAAAATATTTTGATGGACAAACATATAAACCATGTGGTATTTTGAATTCCTTATAAATATAATTAGTAGGAAAAATTGTATCCATAGAGATTGAAGTTATTGGCATATCTCTTGATTATAACCTTCTATTGGATCACAAGTGGGTTTATAGTATGGCTACATTCGTTTTGACTTATTTTTGTATGATTGAATTCCATCATAAGGGAAAATTTATGGCCATCTACCAACTCACCTTCTTCGCCTCTAATTCTCATGTTCCAAGAAGTTTCCATATTGTAGGGGAAACTATACATTCTTATCATAATTTTGGGATTAACTTGCTCAAGGATTCCTAAATTATGGGAACCTTTCCACTCCCTCCCTTCCCCAAAACTCACCTTCAGTTTCTTATATCAACATGATACCATTTTCTATAGTCTTATCAAATCCATGGATAGTACCAGAATAAATTGACATCAACACTTTTGGTGATTGAATGTTGCTTAGCCCCATTTATCTTGATTATGAGGCCATCTATTCGGCTTGTGCATCTTGTTATTATACCTTTTTATCGATTAATTGGGTCGATCAGTCACTAGATTATGGAACGTATTTTGATCTATTCTCCTGCGTATTTCCTACTGATGAGATAATCATGGATATCATGATGCCAGAAGATGTGTCGTGGGACGATCATCACCATTGTTCCTCATTCCAAGATTCCATAGAGGATAATCTTGGTGAATTGTATCTTCCCAAAGTCGTCAAATATTTTTCGAGTTCCGTCTCCATTCACTAAGCCGATTCCAAAAAAAACCTCTTGAATATCAAAGAGATGATACCTCTTGACATCTCTATTAAACCAAGTATTGTCAAAAATATAAACATCAATTCTTCTTGTTCTCCTAATGATATTAAAACCTATAAAACCATGTTTCAAGAGTTTTGAGATGTATTTTTGTGGACCTATGAATAAATGTGAGGTATTGACCCAAATATAGTAGTGCATGAGATTAAAATTTATCTTGATGCTAAATCAATCTGGAAGTGCCTTTGTCCAGTTCATCCCAAGAATCCTACCACAATCAAAACTAAGGTTCAAAAACTTCTTCGTGTTGGTTTCATCTATACCATCCCTTTAACTGATTGGGTGTCAAATTTCATCCCTGTCATGAAGAAACAGGGGAAAATTTCAGCACGCATTGATTATCAGGATGTAACTCGTGGTTGTCCAAAGGTAAATTACCTGACCCCATTTATCGGTCATATTGTTGACGGTTGTGCCAGTTCTGAAATATATTGATTCATGGATGGCTTCTATGGCTAAAATAAAATCAACATTCTCCTAGAGGATCAACCTAAGGCTATGTTTTTTTTTTTCCCTAGGGTACTTTCACTTACCGAAAACTTCGTTTCAGTATAAATAAAATTGGGGCTACGTTTTAGCCAGTTATGGATTATGCTTTCCATGCTATTAAGCATATCGTGCAAGTTTATTTAGATGATCTCCCTACTCATTCTAAACATCAGGTTGATCACCCGATGCATCTTACGCCCTTTTTCTTACAGTGTAGACATTCTAATATTTGACTTAACCCATACAAATGTGTGTTATGTATTAGTTGCATATGGATTCTTGGTTTCGTTATTTCAAAACATGGAATTTGTAATAATCCTCTGAAAGTATAGGTGATCGTTGATTTTCCTACACCTTCTTCTCTTGTTCAGCTTCAACGACTCCAAGGGAAAGCGAATTTTCCACGGAGGTTTATCCCTGATTATGTTAATTTTACCAAAGGATTCACTCACTTTATTAAAAATGGATTGCCTTCCATTGGGATAATGCTACTAAGAAAGTGTTTGATGCCTTGAAAGATGTTCTAGTTCAGGCATATCTCTTATATCCCTCTGATTGTTAGCGTGACTATCTACTGTATGTTTATGCTGCCATTTCTACTATAGAAATGGTATTGGTCCAAGAGGATGATATAGGGACCGGACATCCCATGTATTACTTGATTCAAAACCTCAATGATATTGAAATCATGTATATTCACGTGGAAAAACTAGCTTTGGTGGTTGTTCAAATCATCCAAATTTTTCGTCATTATATATTGCTCCAAAAAACTATGGTCGTTTCGGATTGCAACCCGATGACATGCATCATATCACATTAATTGTTGGGGGGAGGGGGGGGGGGGGAATACTCTAAATGGATAGTTATCCTACAAGAGGTTGATTTGGAATTAATCAAATACAAATAAAAAAAGTCCTTCGTTTTCACCGAGCTAATATACGACATTCCCTCTCCTTATTTTGAGTCGACATCTTAGGATTCCATCCCATATGAGTCGTTGTTTATGATATCATCATCTGATACATTGTATGGGGATATCCTTCTATATATCAAGACCCAAACTTTTTGATTTTATGCCTCTCACTCTGAACAACGACTTATTCAATACCAATACAAGTACTACATCATTGTCGATGACACTCTTTATCACCGTGGTATTGATATGGTTTTTTGAAGGTGCCTCACACGTGAGGTAGCCAAGAAAGTACCTAATGAATTCCACTCAGGGGCATGTGGCGGTAATCTATTTGGATATGCCACCGCCCATAAGATATTACGTTATGGTTACTTTTGGCCCACCATATTTCCCGATTGTATCCTCATCATCCAAAAGTGTCACGCATGCCAAATTTATGATTGTAAGACCCTTTCTCCGCCCACTTCATTTGATCTGAATATGGGAAAAATAGTCTTATTGTGCTAACTCCCTCATAAGTTAAATGAATGTGTTTATTATCGTCTCAAATTATCTAGTTATGTGAGGGTTCATGTGTCAATTTTTGTGTTTTTTAATGAGAAATTCATGAGTTAATTAGCTTTTAAAAACACATGTAAATGGTTTATTCAAATGTAACTTCGATGGCGCCTCCAAAGGCAACCCCTGAAATGCAGGATTCATAGGTATCTTCAAGAACTCCTAGGGCAAGCCCCTTCCGATCTTCTATGGAAATATGGGATGGGACAAAAACAACTTCGTGGAGCTAGAGGGACTCATCCAAGGCATCTCCAGAGCCATTGAGTTCAAATATTTTCCCCTGGAAATGGAGGGAGATTCTAAAATTATCACTCTAGAGGCCACAAGAATTCTCCATGGCTCTTCATTCACAAAGGTATCCACCAGCTAGAGGCTTGCCAACAAGCTCAAATTCCTAAAACAACTGATACAAAATCATAGGGAAATAACTTTTCACCATGTGCGCAGGAAAGCGAACACTGTTGTGGACCTCCTAGCCAACAAGGGAGTGGAAATTCACAGATATTTTCACTATTCCAACATCACCTAGATTGAGGATGATTATTTAAGAAGGGAATGCCAAAATCTTATCCAAAATTACTTTCTCTCCTTGGATGTGGGTGACAGTAGAAGCATGCACGAAAAGAGTCTCTCCCACACTCGAGATGATGAAGATTTGTAGCGCAGGCCATCACTAGAAGTGGCTCCACACTCATGAAATAATTTTCATGAGGTGACAGAGACAAGGCATCATGAATACATGCAAAGCCAGTAACATCCCCTCTGGGGTACCTCTCAGCTAAAATATTTTGAATGATCTCCTAGAAGGATATGACATTCTACCATAACTAGAAGCACAGGCTTCCTCATGAAAAAAGTTGCAACATGTAGCTGTGAGTGAGGCATAATAATGCTCAGCATCTTTGCATGTGCCACAAGCCTAAAAAATGGGAGGACCTACTGCACAAAGCTACTCAGAGTCTTCTCCTTCTGGTTTTTTTGTTTCAGTTCCATCCCTCCTACGCACCCAACATGTCATGCAGCCTCCCCACTAGAGCTGCGCTACGTAGAATCCCCCCGGCTGCTCAGCCCCCTGAATGCGCTCCTCACCTCGGCTCCACCTGCCTTACTAGTTTCATCAGCCTATGTGCTCCCATTATCATCCGCCACCAGCGTACCTCCCTGTCCAATAGCACCTCATTGTGCACTTGCCATCTCTAGTTAGAGCCTCTCCTTGACACCTCTCATACCCCCATCTACCCTCTGCTTCATTTGTTCATGACTCATAGACTGTGCCAAATAACAATCAGAGGAGGCGAGAGAGGTGTGTTCCCTGGTCGCAACTAGCGAGGGCCAGATAACCACTTGGAGTATTTTGAGGGCTCATATTCAGGCAGTCACGCTAGGGAGGTCCCCTAGAGCCCCGAGCTCGACCAAGAGGGGGAGGCCCCCACTCATGTACTGCAGAGAGGCATAAGCGGACCAAGGAAATCCACCATTGCATACCAAAAGCACCCCTTTTCCCGCAAAACTGAGCCTCTTCTAGCATAGGAGGCTAAGGGGGAAGACACTAACGTTTGGATAATGCACTTAGAAGGAACCTGGATGCGAGTCCCAGACGCTGAGTACCCGACTGCTCGCATCCTCTGTGCACCTACTTCCACACCTCCGCATTGACCCACTGCTGAAGAGGAGGTCGTTTCTTAGGAGTACGCCTGTCCCATCATGGAGGAAGATCGAGATAGCGAGGTTGATGCAGAAGACTCATGCTTGCACAGCAGCTCACCTCTTCTTAGTTTTTTGTTATGCTAGTTATTATCACAGAACCTCTACTTTCACTAGTGCTATGGCACTTTGTAATATTCTGTTGATTTTTTTTATGGTTTGGTTTCCTCCAAGGAGGTAGCCCCATACATGCAGAACTATGAAGGGAAAAAAGGTTGGGATTGGTTAAGCGTAGCTTACCAACTCAACCTGTAACATATGTACTGTTTTATTTTCAAATTAATGTAGTTTAGCCTCAATTACCAAAAAAAAAAAAAACACATGTACAAAAAATAAATTGCAGATAATTAAAATACAACAAACACATTACACAATAGCTTATAATGGAGTTCACCCCTCCTAGGCTACATCTCCATGGACCTACTTCAACTGGCTAGGACCCTCTTTGGATTAATGGTCAATTATCTGATTAGATGCACGTATAGTGCTCCAATGGCTTTGTAACCTAATCCGTTGGCTTTAGAAGACCTAAAAACATCAAAATAGACTCTTCAAGCTCTGAAAATGGTCTTCAGATGATCTAGGCATGGCCTCCTCTCCTAGTGGGCCTAGGCTTCTTTAATCTTCAAAGTAGAAAAATCACTTACAGAAGTTCTCCAATGCCTCTGCAACCTCACCATCATGCTCAAAGAATCCAAATCATATAAGAATGACTCTTCTTTAGCCAAAATTGGTAAAAAAATGCTCCAGTTATGCCTCATTCAATTTTAGCATAGGAAACCCCACTCGAAAAATTCCATTTCGCAGCGCAAAAATATGGAGTTGGTGCCGAAATTTTCTGAACCCACCAAACTGGCCACCAAATTAAACTTTGGTTTAATTAGTGTTAAACACATTTAACTAGTAGGCTTATCGCTAATTATGTGATTAACAAAATATGCATATTAAAAATGGATTAGCACTTTAATCATTATTTATGGATTAATAAACCATGTTTAAATGTTAAACCTTCACACATTGCATTGGAGCCCTCTGCTCCTAGTTCTGGGGCCATGGTTCTGTGGTAAGAGGATGGACCTATGGGGCTAGCCCCTTTTTTCCTCCACCAAAACCATTGATAAACCATAAATACAAACTTGTTGCCATATGGGTTACTACCCAAGGTTATGGTATGGTGGTAACGATGTACGCTTGTGTGGGGGAGGTCGAAGGTTCGACCCCAACCTCTACCCAAAAATTTTTCCATGTGAATTTTAATTTCGATCTTTGAAAATTCAAATTCAAAATTCGGACATTAGACCATATTAAAATTTGGACCTTGGAAGGGGGCACATGGCGGCCTCTAGGCTAGCCATATGTCTTCATGCCATTAGTTGATCAAAAAAAAAAATTGTGCCATTTGCCCAGAAATTCAGGCCACTTAGAAATTGACACTTGGCATCATATCATTGGGCTGGATAAATACCCAAATTTTTACCTTTGACCCTGTTTGACCCTCTCTTTTTTTAAATTCGCCTATTTGGCACTACGATCAACAAGCTCTAAATTTCACATATGGAGTCTTTTTTGAGTGAAATTAATTGCGTCGAATTCTTGGCGACGTGCCTGATTAGGTCGTTCTTGTTTGGTGAAATTATGAACACTTTGAATTTTTGGCAAATTTTTTCCCCCAATCCAAATTTTGATCACCATTGCATATTGTTATCGTTGTAGGTCCTTTTTCAAAATGGGGTATTGATTTAATGACACGTTACCCCCACTCGGCTGGGGGGGCTGACTATATTATTGTAGTGCTAGATTATTTTACCAAATGTGTTGAGGTGATGCCTACATATAACAACATTAGTGAAACGACTACATATTTTTTCTCCAATCATGTCATCGCACGGTTTGGTGTTCCACAAGCCATAGTTGTAGATCATGGGAAGCACTTTTGAAATCATATGATGACCGAATTGACTTCCAAGTTGGGCCTTTCTCATGAAATTTCCACTTCATACAACCCTCATTCTAATGGGTAGGTTGAAGTTATTAAAAAATTTCTTAAAACTATGCTTCAATGCATGATAATTTCCCATAAATTGGGTTGGCGTCTTCTTCCCTATGTTGCCTTGTGGGCATACAGAAACTCTGTTAGGACTACTACTAGAATCACTCCCTTTTAATTGGTTTATGGTCTAGAATAACTCATCTCGATTGAATGCGAGATTCCATCATTGAAACTAGCTATAGAACTCCTCCCTACCACTTCCATAGAAGAGGAATGCCTATTACATCTGGCCCAATTAGATGAAACTCGGCGAGATGTTACTATGGCTAATGAAGCCTATAAGAAACATGTCAAGTCACATTATGACAAAAGTGTCAAGCCTCGTGTCTTCTTGGAAGGAGACCTTGTACTCCTATATGACCAAGGGTCTGACAAATTAGGAGTAGGAAAGTTCGAACCAATGTGGTTAGGCTCATATATTTTCAAACGTGTTTTTGCTAAAAATTCCTACAAGTTAGTTGATTTTAAAGGAGTCCCATTGGCATAGTCTAAGATGGGCTATACCTTAAAAAATATTATGCTTGATCTCATGCGTAGTACACTATGTACATATTGTTTATAGGTTTGATGAGTGTGTTTGCAGTTTGTATCTTCAAATTTTCCTTTGATTTATGTTGATCCAAATTATGTTTGGCTTACAGATGTCAACCTCCCTTGAACCATATATCAGTTATGTTGATGGTGCTAGTCGTAGCACTCAGAACCTATCCTCTGCATCATGGGATAAATTTGCTCCAAATGGAAAGTTAGTGAGTCTACAAGGGATTTGTATTAATCTCTCTACCAATAACATCCTTGAGTATAACACAATGGTCGAGCTACTTTCTGATGCTATTTCACATGTTATCCATCGTTTAGTCATCAAACTTGACTCACAACTTATAGTACTACAATTAGCTAATGTATATTCAGTCAGAATTCCAACCATCCTTCTTATATTCTTAAGGTTTCTCCTTCTAGAAATACATTTTGATTTCATCCAATATTAATATATTTCTATAAATCTAAATACATTGGTGGATGCGCTAGCTAATCATGTTTTAGATAGACATTTGCAACAAATGTAAATAATTTTCAATACACATCACATCAATTGAAATCTAGAAGAACTGAAGATATATATATATATATATATATATATATATATATATATATATATATATATATATGAAGTTTGGTTTAAAAAAAATTGTGCCTAAGACACAAATGGTCACATGACGTATATAAAAAACTATATGCATACAAGACTATGAACCTCAATAGACTAATAGTGCTCATGGTAATGTGCTATTGCTTGAGCCATCTTGTGTAGTAGTCAAACAATATAGCTAGGCACTCCAATAGTGTATCTCTAAATTCGTATAGGGAAATGATCGTCCACGGTCTCATCAATCCCGTGAGTCAACCCCTCCATGTGGCAGTCCACCTCTGATAGGGTCTCTACTATATCGCGATCCTACAGTGCATCCTAGCCTACTGTGACAACTAGTGTTGGTACTACAAACTCTTGTGGCTCTCCTGTACGACGGAGTTATGAAGCTTCTAGAGGTCAAACAGGCCCAACATCTGTATGAATAAATCAAACGTTTAGTCTTAGAAACCTTAAAAAACAAAAAAAAACTTTAAAAATGGTTAAAATGTCTTACGCATAACACCCCATTTCTCACCCTCGGGAAGCATGAGTTGAGGGTCATCACAAAAATCCACCCCTGCGTATGGATAATCATCAATCATAATGAATTGTCTATGCAACCACTTGAGAAAGGTTTGTGTGAAGTTGATTGTCGACGAACCTGCATGTTGAGAGATAAGGTATATCCACCTCCTCATCCATGGAACCCTTGGATCAATCAGCTCAGGCATGATATGTTGAGTCTATAACAAAGGAATTTGTCCTAGGGAAAAACAAATCAGAATTGAACCATAACCAAGTTTTTCCAGTTTTCCCTCCTTTTCTTTAGTCATATTTTCCTCCATATTGACCAATACCCCCTTACTCCAGTTGAACACTATTGTTTCCAAACAATCTAAACCATATTGCATGTATGATCTGTTAGCTACATGAAGTGTTACACTAACAGCCAATATGGAAATGATAAATAGGATTATTCTTAGAGGAAAATGGGTCACATCTCTAATGTTGATCTTCCCATATCTAGTCGGATGGGCTTGAGGTATACAATAAGTGGTAATCTAATATTTCATTATTTCTATACACCTTCTCCCACCTTGGAGAGAGATGGGGGCACCTCTCATGGATAAACCTATCAGAAAGTATATGTCTTCCACTTCTATATCGAGTAGATTTTCCCCTAACCTGAATTCCTCTGCTTTCACATCCCATGAACGAGCAAGGAACTCAAGTAATTCCATTCTTTGCCTCATCCCAAGTAACCAGGAGAATTTCAATAGTCCACAAATTTTAAGTGCCTTAATGGTGGCAAGATCATTTTTTGCATTTAAGTCATGTTTTTCATGCTCCATTTCACTCCAAATAAATTCCATGTTGTGCTAATGAATACTTGAGACATCAACAGGAGACTCATTAGGATCCTTTTCATGGAAAAAAACTGATAATTTTTTAGAAAACCTCACAATGTTTTCTTGAGAATTGTTCCCAAGCCTGGCCTATAAGGTAAGACAGATCATAGCACCCATATCTTTAGTGTATTCACACTTAGATGAAATCATTGACAGGGAGGGCATGCGTTGGTCCAAGGGAGAATTTTAAGGACCCAAGGCTCTCAAAAGCTCAAAAAAATTGCATGAAATCACAAAATGTAACCATGCATTGAAAGGGAAAAGCCTTAGCTCTTACCTGGAAGTGACAACACTTGAAATTATCCACCAAATTGGTTGCAATGATCTATAGAGGATCGAGGGAAAAAAAGGGATCAGAGCTCTCAGTATTGAAGGTAAATGCGAAATGGTAAAAATGAATAGTCATTTTCATTACTTATGGTCATTTTTTTCATTATTTTATCATATTTAATGTTTTGACCTAATAATCATTCATTTTTTTATAATGAAAAAGGTATATTTGATCCTTTTTGTGATTTTTTGAGCAATTCGATAACTGTTTAATTGATTTTGTCTTATTTTCATAGATCATTTTAATCGAGGAGTATACTGCTATTACTTTTTTGGACTCCATAAACTCACGAAAAAATAACCCCTTACAGTCTTTCAGCTCTTTTCAGACTCCTAAAATATGAAAATATTTCTGAGCACTTGTCTTTTCAAAATCATTAAATTAAATGAAAATATGTCTACTTAGTATAAGTTTAACCCTTTTCTAGACCGAGATAGACTATTTACAAAAAAGGAATACCTTATTTGAACATGGCTAAAAGGCTATCTTGGGTATTGTTTTATGCCTTTTCGGACTCAAGGGACTATCTACGAAAATCAACATCTGGAGTTTTATTTTTTGCCTCTTTTTCAAACTCTTTAAACATGAAAGCTATGTTGATTTTTACCTTCGATATATTTTTTAAAACATAAAATAGTGAAGGAATTGTTGAACATGACGAGACCAAACCACTCCTTCTTAGGCTTCGTTAAACATATTCGGGGGGTTTCATCCGAAGGATTAACTTACAGGTCAAACATATGTTATCCTCCTCAATCTTGCTAAAAGAGGTATTGACCAATATTGTCGGGTAAATTGGGAACACAAGGTACTCCATTTTATAATGGCAACGAGTCGCTCTTGAACACGACACTCTTTTGCTTCATCTCCATGGTTGTTGGTTTGGGTAATATTCTTCTCTTTTGGTTTATCATATCATTTTAAAAGCCTCCATTTTCGGTTTTGGGTCAATGCTGCCAGCTCCATTCAGTGTCGATGATGTGTTCAAGAGAATTCATTCAATCAATATCTGCTACAACACTCTTATTCCTTCATTTCATGTCTTTCTTTCTTGATCCAGTTTCGTTCATCATCATTCTATCTCAAATCATGATACATATTTTGTGTCATTGACGGGGGATACATGAAGGCCCTCATGCAACGGGTCACTTATTGTCGATATCAAATCATTATCTAGGAATTTTACTTAGAAACAAACCTTTGGTAATTTGGTGCTTGAATACATCAATGGCAAGTTTCCTCGCGCTCGTGTCTGTTAATTACATACATCATTAGTTAGTAATCAGATGCTTTCTGCCATGTGTTGGGTCATAAAGGTGATTGTTTAAAGGTAACCTCAATGCTTTTCATTAATTATGAACCCAGGGCAAGTCTTGTTATTTCAAGAGTGTAAGCACAGTATATGCAAGTGACATCGGGGAATAACTACTCTAAATTGTCACAAGGAAGATGTCCTAATTCTCGAAGTTCAATCAAATCAACTTGGAAGTGAATTATGGAATTCTTTTGATTCTTCAAGGGAGCTAACTCTGTTCAAAACCTATAAATAAATAACTACTTAAGACTGGAAAGAATAATTTTCAATTGAACAGAACACTCTGAGGAATTGAATAACAACTTTAGCGAATTAAACAAAAAGTGTAATAAAAGTGAACATAAATCAATTATTCTATATTTTGAAATGGAATTATATTTTAATCAACTATTAACATCCTTATAAATTAAACATCTACCAAATGCTCCTAACGATGATGAAAAGATCAACATTAACTATATGTAGAATTGAACAGCAGTCAATTATTGGAACTGAACTAACAATTTTAAAAGCATTGAATTCAGATGAAAGAACATGAATGGTAAACTAGTCTAGTAAAAAGGAGGATATCACATTTCATGCTCGCAATTAACCAATTCAAACGGTATATTGTGAGACGCAATGGATAATATGGAAACACAAATTTTGTAAATAAACGTAAAGCACAGAAGTAGAATAAGAACCCCTAGGGCAGGGCCCAAAGTCACTAGAAGCCTACTGCTAAGGGATAATGAGAAGTTTTATATTCCAAAAATGCCAAATTCTTCATTAATCCATTAGTAAAAAACTTGACGATTCTGTCCGAGTATGTTTATTACAGAAAGACTAAATTACAGGAACTATTTTTCTTGTTCATTATTCCACATTTTATAGCTTAAAGGCATATTCAGGACTAGTAACAGATCTTTCTCATTATGGGACCCCGCTGCTTCATGGTTGTTGATTGAGTGCTCCAAGAGAGGCCACACCTTTCCATCTTCCGCCAATTCGTAAGAGTCGCTCGAATTTTGTCCACCTCCTTTTCCTACTGTCTTTCAGTCATCCATTCATCAGTTTGGTTGTTTTGATGCTTTATCAATAAAGGTAGTGAAAAATCAGTTTTGACATTATTGAGCACTCCTTTTATCACTAATCCATTCCACCTAACTTTTGCATAATTTTCCTCTACTTTATTCCTAAGATGAAGGGAAAATATATAAAAGTGCATGACAAATCGTGATAAATATGGGGTGAAACATACCCTTTTATTACCACGACATACTCCCCTTCTTACCTTTTTGCAGGTCCTCGTGCAAACAAATAGTTGAGGTGTAGCTAGGTTAAAGAATATGCAAGGTATACCTCTTCTTTGTAAAGTCTGAAGCCATGCCTTCGTTTTATCTTTGCAAATGCTACATTGGTGTGCCCCTCTGGTAACTCATAATCATGATGATAGTATTCAGGGGGGTACCAGATGCGGGGGCACCTATATATACATCCTATCCATGTAGGACCCATGTTCAAAACTAGGTTTCTGTACAAAAGGAACCTGGAGGCAACAACTTTGAATTTTCGGTAACCAAATGCCTCTCTATTCTTCACACTATTTGTAGAGGCTAGCCATCTCTATTTGGCTCCTACTAATGCTTCTTCCTGAATTTCTGGGAAGTATGCCTACCCATTTTGCATAATATCTCTGTGAATTGGTCCCAATTTGGATATCACTCCCTTCCACTGCATGAATTTTGTTATGTTGGGTAAACAGGTACAAGGGTTTAGTAGGTTCCCATCTGAACCATAGGTCTAGGCCATGCTCTCTTTCCTGAAAAGTGTCATAGGCCTTAGCCCACCAATTTTGGTTTTTAGCAAAATATAGGAAGGCCTGGAACTAAACGTCCCCTATGAAGGGGCTGGGATTTCTGTCCTAATCTTCCTCTAGAAATAAATTGTGTAAATATAATTCACACAAGAGATGTTGGACTTGCTCATCCTGATCATTGCAACACTGGACAAATTCCTCAATGGTTTTAAAATTGGTGGGCTTCCCTACCCTCACAACCTTGACATTAGACAATAAATATAGTTTCTCTAAGAATAGAGCATAGTTAGTGGCTGGTGCCCTACAAGTTAATACATCTGATTAAAGTGAAAAAACCATACTAGTTTGGTCTTTAGCTTATTCCACTTTCTCCTGTGCTTTATTTACTTTTGTCCTTTCTTCCCTGATTCGAGCAAATGTTTCATTTTCAGTTGCAGAAAGGTATTTAAACTGCTTCAAAAGTGCCTGATGTTCCTGTAAGGAAACCACTTCCTTTCTGCACTGGGCCAATTCGTGCTGGACTTCAATTAGTTTGTTGTGCAACTTCTGATTGGCAGCTTTTACTACTAGGGGAGTGTAGGCAGGTGTCACTTCTATTTGAATCCCCTTATCTTTTGCAAGTTCTAGATTCGTCTGTAAAGAGGCTTCAATAGTGACTACTAACTATGTTTGTACCGAGGCTTCAACCTTTTTCATTAACTCAGTCTATGCAGCAACTTCAGTGATGTCTATTAAATTGGTATGTACATAGGCTTCAGATTTGTCCATTAGGCCAATATATATAGAAATTTCAACAGTCTCTACCATTTTGGCAACAAAATTTGTTTGAGTTCCCATTGTAGCCAATTTCTTCCCAGGCTTATGAACCTTGTTTGCTTCTTTCAACTATTTCCTCGGATATTTTATCATTTTTCTCAACCTCTTGCACTTCCTTTTCATTTTCATGAACTTAATCTCAGCGGATTCTTCTTTCGACATAGTTTTGGCAGGAGAAGGAGGAGCAGTGGCTTCGGTTTCAGAAATGGTTGTGCCAGTTCTAGCAATGGTGTTTTCTTCAGGCGTCGAAGATTTATTTCAACATTAATGTCCTGGCTGGGTGAAATAGCATTTCCTTCAGGCATTAGGGGGACTCTTTCAATGATTGTATTTTGTTCTAATTGAACAGTGTCTCCTGACCAGCTTCCAAATTCAGCTATTCCTTCTGCTCAATCTTCCCTACTCATCGCTTCATTGTCAGAGGGAGATAAAACCCATAAATCCTACCATTCATCCTAGTGAGGTAAGATTTCAATGTAGCCAAAGCTGCTTGCAGTGGAAGACTGGTTCAACATGTTCCTCTGCCCCTCAGATTGTTTATATGGGCTTCCAATTTCACGAGATGCTATCATTTTCTCAAGAAATTGAGCCATTTATTCTTCATAATCTTGTAGGGATATATTTTGAGGGCTTGAAGGTGGTGTATGAGATGGTCCTACCTCATCTAGAAATTCAGAGGTGTGTTGCCATAATTGCAGCCTTTCAGACTGTATCCATTTCTCTGATTCTGTGGTCGACACATGGGTCCTCTTCCCTCTTGCTTTCCTGGGTAAGGTTATTCTAGGGAGTTCAATTTGTGCTCTGACAGGGTTTTCCTTAAGGGTAGGCAAGGCAGGATTAACGAAGCTATCCCAAGTTATCTGGTGTTTATTTATCTCATGAATGATGATTAATTTAATTAGGCCATGGTGGCTGACAACTGCTAGGGGGTTTTTGGCATTTCTAATTCGAACAAAAGTATTGTGCAATATAGAATTTAGAAAAAATGTCAAGTTAAATAAAAAATTTCGATTCAGAACAGCTAATATTTAAGTTGGCAGGACTTTACCACATCCTCGCATCCATCGCATGTGATGTATCTTTCTATGAATACTTCCAATTCCTACCAGGGCTGTTGTAAAGACACAGGGTTAATCCCCTTTCCTTTTCGTTTTAATGGTTCGCCTGGGTCCTGGTATACTGAGATTACTTCCTGTAGGAGAACTTGTTTTTCAGTCCTTCTTTCTCCTTCTGTTGGTAGTCCAGAGACCTTAGTGATGATATCCTCAGCGACTGGTATAATCCTACCTCTCAGTATGGTATGTACCTCCCGTAGGTTTTGCAAGAATTCGACTGCTATCTCTGTGCTAAACCCTCGTAGTCTGTGTAGATATGGCAACCAACCAACTTGTTAGAGAATGGTGTGAGCTGCTTCTGAGATTTGGAAGGTTGTGGGTTCATTTTGGAGAGAATTCCCTCCCATGGCTAATGTGTTATCTGAACTAATTTCTCCTTTTGTCTGTGTTTCTTCCAGCCATCTTGGTTAAAACAAAACACTGCATGCGAGAAAAAAAATGCAACCCCATATCGTAAATGTAATGATATTTTAGTCCCATCAGCATATCCGAAGGAAGTTGTTCAGGGAATTCACATGCTTTTTTCATTATGGATATTTTCACCCCCTCCCTCAGGAGAAGGGCATCCACATCCTTAAGTACAAAAGAGAGATTGCAGAAGTTATGAATTCATTCAAGGCAAAGGTCAAAGATCAATAATCACAATTTTTCGAGAGAAGGGTGTCTGTGCCTTAGAGTTCAAGAAAAGAGGAAAGATTGCAACAATCATGAATGCATGTGAGGCAACGGTCAGAAATCAGTAATCATCATAACTGTACATTAGGTGGAAATGACCGAAGAAGGGGAGAAAATCTGGATAGCAATTATTATGACAGGATGTCCTATCTTGACGGTGGAGCATGACGAAAGTGTGATAGTGACGAGTTATGATTGATGTTTCCATCTCTTAATTCATACATGAAAATGAGCTAGCTTGATCACTCTGCTGGTGTTGTGGCCATATAATCAAAATGCCACTCATTGGGGTTGTAACAGAGTGATCAGGCTAGCTTGTGATGAGACCTCTTGTCCTTCAAGCAGTTTGAGCTGTTGAGAAGGTCACTACCATGGTGTGTTGGCCATTGTGGGCATGTCACCTGTTAAAACCTTATGATCATGGTAGGCTGGCTCATGATGGACACCCTATTCTCTCTTAAAAACTTGCATATAAACATAATATATATATATATATATATATATATATATATATATATATTGAAAAGTAGTCATTTCATTTGTTTTATGGAGAGACCACTGTGCTGGTGTAGTGGCTAGATGGTCAAAGTGCCACTCACTCGGATTGTAACAGAGTGATCAGGCTGGCTCGTGATGAGACCTCCTGTCCTTCAAGCAGTTTGAGATATTGATAAGGTCATTACCCTAGTGTGTTGGCCATAGTGGGCATGTCACCTGTTAAACCTTTATGATCATTGTAGGCTAGCGCGTGATGAGACCCCATATTCTCTCTTAAGAATTTGCATATAAACATAATATTTTCTTGTTCTTTATACATGAATGTAGGCTCATCCTCTCCTTAAGAGTTAGGGATGGTGTGAGAAGGAAAAATAATTCCAATACAATTAATATTCTTTATTCCTACATCCTTATCTCAAGGAGTGTTACTACTTGAGGTGTAGAAAGATATACCAACATAAGACCATGAAAATGAATTGTGTGATAGTATGTTTGAACAAGAGATGACTATCCCTTCATTGCATAGATAAACCTTGCCAGCTTCCAAAGTAGAGATTTCCATCAAAGTTTCAAAGGATCACCATATTAGTAGTATCACTACTTTTCTCCTCTCCAGGTGCCAATTCCCTTCCAAAAATGGATTTTATGGCAAGGGTGTGTGAAGAGGAGTGGATATTAAAGAATATGTGTTCCATTCGATCAAACAACAGTTGTTCAATTGAATTGAATAGCAAAAATAACCACACAAAGCACGGTCGTTCAATTGAATTGAGAAACAACTGTTCAATTTTAATGAAAAATAGTTGTTCAATTGGATTGAACAATAGTTTTTAAAATATTTGAATAGCAAAATAAACACACAAAACATGGTCATTCAATTGGATTAAAGAACAAAAATAAACACCCAAAAATACGGCCGTTCAATTGAATTGAACAACAGTTGTTCAATTTGATTGAACGACCGTCGTTCAGTCGGACTGAAAAACAAAAATAAACACACAAAAATATAGCCATTCAATTGAATTGAACAACAACTGTTCAATTCGATTGAACAACATCTGTTCAATTAGATTAAACAACAACCCTTCAAAGGTTTGAACAGCAAAAATAAACACATGAAAGAAAGGATAAGGGAAAAGAATGCAGCTATGGAATGTACAACAATGGCAAAAAATATAAATTTGAGGGGCATATATACAATATTTACAAGAGTAAATAACAAATTTTCACGAACTTAAAGCTATGGGGCCATCACCCCCTACAGCTAAAATTTGGATGGTGGGATTGTAACGCATCTACTGGCAGAAAGAATCCTTTGTAAGTGTTTTGTGATAGAGGTTCACTCGGTGTCCATTGGCTCGAAAGGTGGAACCAGATCTGTATATAGTATTAAGGGTAATGATACCATTGTTGTGTACTTCTTGGATTTCATATGGGTCGAGCCACATTATTTGTAATTTACCCAGGAAGTGTAGGAACCTGGAGTCGTAGAGAAGTGCCCAATCTCGCTTATGGAATGTCTTGTTTTTGATGAGGTTGTCATGCCACTTTGCCCGTTGTTGTTGAATAATTGTAGTGCATTGTAGATCAAGTAGCTGTGTTTCATCCAATTCATTTATTTGATGGAGTCTTCTAATCTGGGCCTCCGTCAAATCCAACCCCACTTCCTTGGTTGTTCTTAGAGTCTTTAATTTGAATTCGATAAGAAAAATTGGTTCCCTTCCAAATAGCATATGGTACAAAGAATATCCAGTGGTATTTCACCATGTTGTGCGGTAAGCCCACAGGACCTCTAGTAGTCTTGTAGCCCAATCTTGGCGATGTGTTGAGACTGTTTTAGTGAGAATTTCCTAAGGGACTTTGTTGGTGCTTTCAACCTACTCGTTTTCCTGTGGATGGTAGGGAGAGGTGAGTCTATGACTGATATGGTGGTTCTTCAGAGTGGCTGTAATTTTATTTCCTACAAAATGTGTCCCTCCATCATTTATCACTTCCCGAGATAAGACATATCACACAAATAGCTCAAAAATAAAATTGATTATAGATTCTTCCGTAGCTGTTGATAAAGCCACTATTTCTACCCACTTCGTCACATAATCTGTGGCAACCAGTATGTAGGTCTTCTGATTTGATGGCAGGTTGAATGGCCTAGTGAAGTCTAGTGCCCATCGTTCGAAAGGTTCTAGTACTAGCTGTGGATGTAATGGCATTTCGTCAGCTTGGCCCAGGCGGCCCATTATTTTGCAACTATAGCAGTTTTGGACATATTTCTTGGCATCTTTAAAAATTGTAAGCCAATAATAGCTCATTTGCAATAATTTGTTCCCCGTTCTGCGGTCTAAAACATGGCCACCACACAGTTCAACATGACAGGCCCGTAGGATGTCATAAATCTCATCTTCTTGGATGAATTTGCGAATATGCATATCAGATCCTGTATGAAAAATATATCTGATGATTCAGGAGAATATAGCACTGCGCTAGACAATCAGCTTCCATTCCTTTGATGTCAATTGTCTTGGAAACTTTCCTACTGCCAAATAATTCACTACATCTGCGCACCATGGCATTTTTACTGCTACAGTGAACAAATAATCATATGGGAACTGATTGTCCACTGCTAGTGAGTCATCTGTCTTTTGAACTCTTGACAACAAATCTGCAACTAAGTTCTCCTTCCCTGGGCGGTCCTTGATAGTTATGTCAAACTCCTGTAAAATAAATAACCAACGAGTTACTCTTCCATTTGTAACAGGTTTATTAGATAAATATCTAATGGCAGAGTGATTTGTGTACAGGAATACTTGATAGCAAGTTATATAATGTCTAAATTTATTAATAACATAAATGACAGCCAAGAACTCCTTTTCGATCATTGTATAGTTTGATTCGGCAGGAGTGATATTCTTACTGATATAATAAATAGCATAGGGATTTTTATCTTCTTATTGACCGAGAATTTCCCCTATCGTTGTGTCAGATGCATCTAAGGAAATTTGAAAGGGCAACTCCCAATTGGGGCTACATAAGATTGGTGCAGTCGAGACCAATTTTTTTAAATCTGAAAAAGTAGTGTCACACTTATCAGACCAATGGAATTCAACATTTCTAGTTAATGCATACAAGGGCGTAGCAATTTGTGAGAAATTATTTATAAACCTACGATAGTACCCTGCATACCCAAGGAAACTACATACCTCTGTCTACGTACAAGGTGTGGCTAATAAAAGGATTACCTCTATCTTTGCCGGATCTACCTGTATTCCAGCTACAGAGATGTAGTGCCCTACGATTACCCCTTTGGTCATCATTATGTGACATTTTTCTTTGCTCAAACATAATCTGGTAGAAATACATCGTTCCAATAATTTTTCTAGTGGTTCCAGTGCTTGATCAAAATCATCTCCATATGTCGTAAAGTCGTCCATGTAAATTTCGAGTCCTTTATTTATTAAATCAGAAACAATGTTGAGTATGGCTCTTTGAAATGTTGCTGGAGCATTACATAACCCAAATGGTAGTACCCTATAGGAAAATGTACCCCATGGGCAGGTAAAGGTCATTTTATCCTGGTCTTCAGGGGCTATCTGGATTTGATTATAACCACTAAACCCATCAAGGAAGGAGAAGAACCATTTTCTTGCCAATGTGTCAAGGACCTGATCAATGAATGGGAGGGGGAAGTGGTATTTCTGTGTTGCCTTGTTCAGTTCTATGTAATCCAAAAAGATTCACCATTTCCCATTTTTCTTAGGAATGACTACTAAAGGAGATACCCATTTGCTATCTGAAATAGGATAGATGAAGTTTACATCGAGCACCTTTTGCAATTCATCTCTTAAAATGTCCTTTAGATGCGGGTTTAATATCTTCTAAGGCTATCAAATAGGTCGAGAATCCTTATCTGTATAAATATGATGTGTGCATAGCTGAGGATTTATACCCTTCATGTCTCAATAGTCCCAATAAAATGCTCCCTTACATTTCTGTGAAACCTTAATGAGCTTTTTTTGTTGTTTACTATCCATACTGCCATTGATATTTATAACCTTTCCTAGCTCAATTTCAATTGGTATGCTATTGCGAACAACAGTATTGGGTATGTGCTGATTGTCAATGTCTACGAAGGGGTCTTCCTGTGCTTCATTATCAAGAACTGCCTTTAACATTTGGTATTTTAAATTTTCAGAAGCAGGTGGTTGATTCATGAAGTTATTGAATACATCATGCTCGGTTTGATATTTAAATTCGAGTGCCTCGACTATAGTCAGTGGTGAACGATTTTTTTGTTCCGAGTATGTATGTGGTTGTTTGTGAGTATTTATAGTGGGAGGACTTGGTTTGGCAGGTGGGTATATGACAATATTTTTTATGGCATCACCTCTAGCAATGGTCATGCTACCTACTTAGCAACCTATGTAAGTGTCAAATGTTGCTAACCAAGGTTGTCCTAGTATCAGAGGGTGCCCATCTAACCTAATTTTTCGGTTAATAACTAAAAATTCTATCAGAAATTCCCATGAGTCCACATAAATGAGGATGTCCTGTAATATCCCTTCCGGTATGATAACAAATTTTTCAGGAAGTTCCAGCAAGGTGGATGTGGGATCTAACATTGTTATTCCTAACTTCTCGCAAGTTTCTGTGGTTAAGATGTTAATGGCCACCCCTAAGTCAACCAATGTGTTCGAAAAGGAGTGTCTAGAGATTTGTACCGTCACTATGGGGTTCCCTGGATCATGATATTTTATTGGTGTTTCTTTACCCAAAATTAAGTCTAACAGTGCTCCCACTACATGAACAGTTGGTATATTTTTTTCTTTCCTCACCTATTTCTTTCCACACAACTCTTTAATTGTCTTGGCATAGATAGGAATGTCTTGGATAGCCTACAAAAGAGGAATTTTAATGCAAAGGTTTTTTAATTCCCCTAGGAGATCAAAATTTGAAGAGACTGTTGGTTTAGGGAATGTTAATATCTCAGGAAATGGAGGGGGGGAAATAATAAGGTTTTCAGTGTCACTTGGTCAACTGTATCTCTCCCCTGCTTTACCTCTCTTTCAGTCATAGTTGATTGTTTAAGTGTTGTCAGAATTTCATATTCAAGTTGTGGCGGGGTCATATTTTCTGTAAGTAAGATAACACATCCTGATCTCAGCCTAAGCTCATTGCATTGCTTCTATTCAGTCTCAGGGTTGGGATTTCCAACAATTTGGATTAGCTGAACTGGCCTGTTATTGGGATTAGGATTGGGTTGAGCTGGCATTTTAGGACGCATGATATGCTAAGGATTGTGTTGGATTGGTTATGGGGCTAGTAATTTAGGTTGACTCTGATCCCTTGTCCCCATCAATAGATTGGCCATTCCCAAGGGTCGTTTCCATTTTTGACACCAATTTGCGTTCTGCGAAGTGGAGGCAGGCCACTGCAACTGATATGGATTGTTTTGCCAGTAAGGGGAAGAACAAGGAAAAATTGGCCAATTATTACTTGAAGAGGGTTTTGTTGGCCAAGGATACATAGGAAATGATTGAGATGTCCAATTAGAAAAATGTGATTGGTTCTGCCAAGATATTTCAGGGTTTAACTGGTTAAATTGTGGAGAATAAAAGAGCTGAGGCAGGTTTTGTGGAATACCTAATCGTGCTTGCCACTGTCAACACTGGTTCATTAGATAGACTGGTTCTATCTCTTCTTTTTCCTCTTTAAAAATCACTTTCAACCCTGAAAGTGACGGGAAATGGTCAATGACGTGGTCCTTGGTTCAAATAGCACATGTCTAGACCATGTCTAATGGACATTCATCTTGGTTGTGCTTCTTATGATAGCGTGGACAAAAAATAGCCTATTTTTGTTCTGTTATAGCTTGTTTCTACTTGGCTTGTAGGACATATAAATGCGTTGTCAGGGTGCCCAAGATATCATTTTTAAAGTCTTCTAAAATATTACCAAATTCTTCTCTGGTCACATTGCCACCGAACTATTTATAATTCCTTGTAGCTGAGTCTTGCCCGGATGGCCTACTTCGCGTACTACCTCGAGAACGCCTGATGCACAGTGAAATGATGTCATCATATTATTCTTGATAGATATCCCCTTTTTCCATTATATTAAGTGTTTCAACCCATTCTTCTTTGATTCCCTTAATAATTGTTTCTTTTAAGATATCTTTAGACAATATAGTATATGGAGATATCTGCAAGTTATATTGAAATATTTCAATGTATACTTCTAGTGTCTCACTGTCCCTCGTAGACATATTGAAGATTTCTTCTTTTAATTATCGAGTCCGACATTAGTGTTAGTATGAATCTTGATTCGAAGTGTACGAAAAAATACCACTTTAGCTACGCATAACTTATAGCCCTAACCGCAGAAATGATTGCTAATATCTTTAGATCTGCAATTAGATGATCAAGACAAATGCTGAAAAAATCTAGATCTATGCATTAGAAGACATTAAATAGTAGAAAAATAAGATTTACTCCATAGATTCAATAGACAAGACAAGAATATATCCAATGAATATTTTTATTAATGGCATCTGGGAGGAAAACAAAAGTAGGGTGTTCCCTGTTCTCCTCAATGGGATGGGTTCTTGTGAGTCCTGATCACTTCAGATTTAGAACTTCTCTCACTTGATGGTGTAGAAACCCCAGATAAAAATGGAAAAGTATGGCTATGATTATGGATCAATAGCCAGACCAAGTGTTGAGATCCAGAGTGATATTTAGGCAACAAAAGGTGACAAATGAATGGGAAAACCCTTCTATTTATAACAAAATATTGAGTTAGTATAGAGATTGGTGCATAATTAAAATATTATTAACCAAATCTAGATCCAAATTTTATGGAATATTTTATTATATTTGTTGCAGGGAAAACGAATTTGACTTGAGTCAAATCCCTTTATTTGTAAACAATAAATAAATAAATGATTTATTTATCATTTTAAGGATGTGATTAAGTAATAATAAATAAATAAATGATATATTTATCATTTTAAGGATATGGTTGAGTAATAATCAAATACATAATGATTTATTTAATTATTTAAGGGTGAATTAGTCATATTCAACAAATAATATTATTTAAATAAAATTTAAATAATTATTCTTTAGAAAATAATAAGATAAATAGTGATTTATCTAATTAATTTCTTTGTTTTGGGTTAAATATAACCAGAAATATTAATGAAAATATTGTTTAACTAATTATTTGTTGAGGAGAATCAAACAAATATCTATTTATTTAATATTTCTTTATGGGGTTTCCTGTTTAGACCATAAACAACTTAATAAAGGTGATTTACTAAGTTATTTTCATAGTGAAAGAAATTTCACTTGCAGTAAAATTGGTCTTACATGATGTACTTGGGTCCATCTAATGATAATAGGTTAGATGACTGAAAAATGGTGTAATAGATTTCCCCCGAGCATGTGAGAGTTAGGAGCTAATCGTATGACCGAAGTACGTTGTAAGAACTCAATCACTAGACATCGAAGGGGAAGTCAAAGAGAGAGAGAAGTATAAGGTAAACCAAAGTGCTAAAAGAACTAGACCCTAAGGAGGCGACTTGCAGGTGTGACAAGTCGTTTTGAGTGAGTACCTGCTATAGGCAGTGGGGGAGGCATACCTATGCCCGCCGAGGCAATAGTACAAACAATAAGGTGCCCAGAAAACCACAGAACACAATAATAAAGCATATGTTGGCATAAACATGAGCCAAATAAATAACATAATAATGAATCCCATATACATATTGTGCCTGGGATAACAGCCAGGGCTTGTACAACAATAGTTGAGTACATGAGATATAAATGCAACCCAGATGCCCCTGAAAATAGGAAAGGGCTCTGAAAATCCAACTGATACATGCAAATAAAACGGAACTTCAAGCGGCTGAGGCCAACATCATCAAATGTATGGAGCTGCATCGAAGGTTGTGATGAAGAGATCATCCAAGTGTGTGGGGGGCTACCTGTAGTGCCACCCCCTCATGAGGGTTGGCACATCTCACACACACTCGGGAATCATTAATGTCAGTTGCTACATCACTGAACCATCAATTCTACGGATCTCGATCATGCTAAAAGGAGTTGGAGCTGAGAAACAATCAAGTCAAAGGGCAATAATGAATCCTTTTGCCTAATCTGAGGCACCAAAATAGAGTGGAATATGGAACCCAGGTACACCGCTCTCTAGAAATGCCTCCTGGAATAAATGAGCTGATGTAGATAGAAGGAGGTCTACCATAGGTGAGGCAATAAGGAATCCTCAACTAGGGCATGAGGGTAAATAGTAGAGTGACTGACAGACTGACACCAATGATGATGATGAAATGGAGGGGAAAGAGTAACGAACAGACGACTTCCCTTGTTAGAGCATAAAGGGCACGAATGACCTAGTAGCGACTGACACAACATCATGAGGGATAGGGGGCAGCCGGACTGAAGGCCATAATGTGTGACACGAGAGAGGGACCAGGCAATGAATGATGGGGGACTGTGGCAAGATGTAAAGGGACTCAGGATAGACTCCATGAAAGCAATGCTGACTCAAATCGGATGGTCTAAACAAGGGTGACTCGATGGTACTGCCACATATGAGAAGGGGCCGATGGGGACCATAAAAGCATGAGTACCAGATGGTGACTCATGACGAAATTCAACATGAACAAGGACGAGAATGGAGGCAACATGGTGCCCCTGGTACAAGTGTTGCAATTGAAGAAATTCGATTTTTGTGGAAGGGTGAAGTGGCGCTTCTTGGGAGAATGTGTCTTGTTGAAGTATTAAATCACTAAAAACTAACAAATACCCATTTGAGGGCTCAATGAGAGCTTTCCAATGACGCAGACGGTTTGGTAAACAGAGCTACGGGTGGATCGGGGCGAGAAAAAGAAGAAATAGGGGTTTCTCTTTTAATAAGGCATTTTCCCTCCAAATTCATTCATTTGCATGTGGAGCTATGGTGAATGTGGAGAGGAGAGAAGGCCCTAAATCTTGCGGTGATCATAGTGGACAAATCGACTATTGGAATTAGGAGCTGTCAGTTGCAGGTAAGAGGCCTAACCCTGCTCTTTCTTTTCGATGGATTAAAAGTTCAGATTAGGTCCCTAATGTTCAGTAAAAGCCCTCTACTCCTCCTCACGGCTGGGTCACACTTTTTGGGGCAAAAACTGCGACCTGGGTAGCATATTTTGGCCAGATAAGTGTGACATGTCCTATGTTTGGGCCTGAAAAGTGAGACACATTCGGGAGGGGTGTTTCGGTGTTATTTTTTGTCTAAGAACTAGGGTTTTTTTATGATAAAAAATATTTCCTATCTATATAATGATTGATATGATGGTTTTGTGCAGGTATGGAAAAATTACGGATCAAATGGAGAGAGAGAGACTTGGACATGTTTCATTCAGAGATCTAGGAGGATCAGGGTGTCCGCAATGCTTTGGCCGAGTTTGGGGTGCTGAAGTTTGTGGAGAACCCTTTGATGAGAGATGGGGAGCCCTTATTGGCCCGGATTATCAACTACTGGTACCTGGACCATGAGGTATTTATAGTGCAGGGGCACCGGATCGAGTTGACAGTCTAGGATATATATTTCTTGACTGGTCTCCCACCACTTGGGATGGTAGGGAATAATCAGCCAGTATTATCGCATGGGTGGAATATCATAGAGTTTGAAGAGCACCATTGTCATCTAGGTCTCCAATTCAAGGGAACTCGGATACCCATCGGGGATTTGGAGAGGTTAGAGACCCGTGTTGTGGCCGCAGTGGTGCTACGGATCCTGGGTAACCAAGCACTCCATCACATTACGGGGGGACAGATGATGTTGGTGGACAGTGTTTTGAGTGGGACCTACTATGGGTGGGCCCAGATGATGCTGTCATCGTTGAAATGATATTTTTCGCTATGTAAGAGACAAGTGAAACATGACTATGTGTATGGTACAATTTTGTGCTCTTTCTTCTTTGAGAAGATCCTGGCACTTCGACCTCACATACAGCTCCTAGATGGGGGCCCGAGAGAGCCTAGGATGCATCAGTTGGGGAAACTACTGTGGAGAGGGGGAGGTGGAAGAGTTGGACGATTGTTTCGTCCTGATTTCTTTGTTCATTGGGATCAGATGCCACTGTATATAGACAACTATCCCTATAGTGGGATGAGTTATTGTGGGGACCCAGATCTGCCACTTCCACTTGGTCGTATATGGGGACTGGATGCTAAGTGCCACATTGCTGATCTTTTACATGCATGTAAATTTTTTAGAATATTGTATGTAGTATTGATTTTTTTACTTTTGGTATGCAGATACAGCACCGGTAAAAATGGTCGGGTACATGGGGCATCCTGCAGTATCAGGGGCCGCAGGATCTAGTGGACCAAGGGCGCAGCAAAATGAGGATGCATCAGCCCTTCTGAGGACATCTGTCATAGATGTGAGAGGCTTCTGACCGGTGTTTTGGAGCACAGATGGCAAGACTTATATGGCCAGTACATAGAACCATGTATTGGTTTACCCTCGGAATGGCTAGGGGTCATGCAACGCATGGCGATGGCCGGACAGAGTGTTTGTGATCTACGAGCTGCGGGGGTAGAGCCATTGGCTCGGGATCCTCCAGATAGTGATTAGTGTGTAGGGGCATGTGGTGCCCCCATTTTTGAGCATTTGGTAGCATGCTATGGGCATGTCATATGTATCAGAGTCTGATGAACTCTAAAACATTTTGTACGACACATACTATGGATATGCATCATTTTGATATTTTTATGTTATTGTCTTATGTTAAATGTTTGTGTTAAATTCCAATCTAGAATATGGTTTGCAATGCTATCTACATAGTGATTTTGTGCTCTAGGTACATGACTGAAAGTAATAATTTCAAATTCACGCATCAACAACTTCACTTGTAAATATCTTCTGAAAAGGATAGGATTATGCACACAATAAACACCATTCAATTGCTTGAAAAGAAGCAAGGAATATAAATGAACAGGAAGATGGAGGATGTAATGTGAAATGGAATAAGCTAATAAACCTCGTACTGCATCATATTCGGACTGATTATTGGTAGCAGTACCAATGCATACACCATTTGAAAGAACAAGTGCATGCAAGGGGGTAAAAATGGCCCAACCTGCCGAGGCTAAATTCCGAGAGTAGTGACTTGCACCATCAACAAAATTGATATAAGGTGTGGATGGTAGATCTATATGAAGGGTGCCACAAGACAATAAATTGAAGGCCGATGAATAATGCTGGCAACCTGAGTTCAAAGTAGAAATCAAACTCACTCCACAGGAAGGGGTGATCTGGGTAAGATGTCTACTACTCACATACCGTCGGTAAGGTGGAGTGTGGGGGCTACCAGAGGTGAAGCTTGAGGTGAGGTTATATAAGTCATCATGGGTATGGGTTGGGCTATCCCTTTGATGGGCGGGAATGATGGAGTCAGGGGTGGATGGGGTTTCCATGATGTCATCATCACAATAGAAAATAGGGTGACTGTAGGAAGAGAGACCACCTGACGCGTCGAAGCTACCTGACTCATCATCTTGAAAAATAAGTTTCACATGTGCATCATCACGGGGGGTGATGGAAGGATAAGCAGATAATGGATCTACTGAGGATGAGCCCAGGGTGATCGCTGAAGGGGGTTCAGGCAAAGGGGAAGGTTCAATGGGAGATTCCACCCAAGGTTTCATGGATGATGAAAGGTAGAGGATGGTGGCCGCATGCTTTGTCATGTCAACATCAGGGGGGGGAATGTCAATAGGAGCGAGTAAATCGTCAGTTTGGCCTGTAGCATACTGTGCAAGTATGGGAGAAGCAGATTGGTTCTATTTAATATCGTACTCCCAAAATACCTATAAAGAGGCACGGTAATGTGTCAGGAGGGGACAATGATGAGAGTAATGGCCATGGAGACCACACAAAGCACAAGGGTGTTTGGTGTGAATAGTCTTGTTGTTATTGGTAACGGTCGATGAAGAAGTAGAGGTTTTGGGGACCGTCGACTCAGGGAACACGGCATTAACTATGGGCTTGATGCGGGGCAACTCAGGACAAGTATGGGTGGAATGATCAATGACATCACACAAAGCACAAGGCTTTGGAGGCAGAGGAGGTGCAGTGTCAGTCGGGGCTGCCTTTTCCTTTGAGGCCCTTCTGCAAGCTTCGCCCTTCTTACCCAAAGCTGTCGCAACAGGAGGTGGTTCTTGTTGAGGTGGTTGAGGCACTGTGACAACGGGGGAAGTCAAGGGGACTGGTTGAACTGGGGTCAAAGAAATATAAGGTTTAGGTTGACCTGGCGTGGTGGTGGTTGGAGGATCAAGGTACCAAACCGGGAGCCCAATGATCAAGTTAGGAAGAGAGAGGGTGGCCATGACAGGTGTCGTATAGATGCCTAGTGGAGGGACTAGGAACGGTATCTAACCGGAGGGGTAATGGCTAGGTGGGATGGCTCCTAAATGGTTAAGGCCTCGAGGAACCAATCCAGGAGGATAAATAGGCTCATGAGTACCAACTAAAGGGCCAGGAGGAGGAGGTCCAAGAGGCTGCATCGAAGGGCTAGGAGACAGCTGCGGAGGGCGAGGGTGTTACTGACTAGATAAGGCGGGCCTCTTGAGAGAAGCCTGAGACGATTGCATCATGCAAACATTCAATGAGATGGGATCGGAGATAGGAGGGGGAATACCAGGGAAAGTACAAAGCAAGGAGGAGTCCTTAAAGACGCTAGGTGAGTCACTAGTCAAAGGGTCGACGGTTTGCTTGTTGGCCACCAAAGAGATAGTGGACTCAGGGGAGGTCTGAGACTTCGGTTCGTAATACGTCAACTGGTAAATGGTGACTATCTTTCCGTTATAGGGGAATTACATCTTATAGTGAACCATGGAAGGGACAACAGACATCGCATAAGTGTAGCTACGACCCAAAAGAATGTTGTAATCCAAGGGGGCGTCTATGACTTCTACGTCAACGCAAACTGTCATGCCCACAAGAGTGATAGGAAAATTGTGGAATAAGCCAATGGGCTTGGAGACGTGGCCATGCCATGCTTGAAGAGTGATCGTGGAAGGGGCCAACTCAAGAGATCCAAGTTGTTTCCAAATAGAAGCAGACATCACACAAGTGGATGCCCCCTCATCAATAATGCACCGAGAAACGTTGGTGTTCCGGATCTTGACTGGGATTGGGAAAGCAATGGAATCAAGGAGAGGAGGATGTTCTGACCAGTCAACATCAAAGATAATCAATCGATCATCAGAAGGGTCTACAACGCCCATGGCAGGCAAAAGAGATTTTCATTGTGAAGGGCACGACTGGAGGAGTTCCAGCGTTGAAATGGAAGCAGGGGATTGTGCCAAATCATTGACTATGATATACGAACCGGCAGCTTTTCCAGAAGCATCATTTTGGTGTAGTGGACCCTTAGGGATCTTGGTATGAACCTTCTTCCTAGGCTGAGGGATCTTCAAGGGGCCATTAGGTGTCAAAAGAGGCTCTGTAGAGAGCAAAGGAGATGGCTTGGGGACAGACGCAGTGGGAGGCTTGTTGTACTGACAGGACCGAGTCTAAAGATTGATGTCTACGGTTGAAGGTTGATCGTATTTCATCATGAGAATCTGGTCATCGAGGGTACCAGACAGAAGAGGTTGGGTAACAGTGTGGTATACAGGAGGTTGGGCCACGAGAGGAGGCATGTTGTACCCTGAATACATGCTACCAAGAGGGGAAGATGTGAAAGGGGTGCTGGCCTTCCCCTAAGGAAAATCAGAGCCCATGGGAGGTTGATAAATGATGACACACACACGGCACCAAGGAAAAAGAGACTGACAAGGGCAGGGAGGTGTAGGATCAACCGATTACAATGTCGAAACAAGGGCAGAGAGGTGCAGGATTAATTAATTTAAATGTTTTAGAGTCTTTTCTTGGCGGTGTTAACCAAGCCCTTTTTCACTTAGGGTGTGTGTGTAAAAGTGTGTTAATTTCAATTTTTAAACCCAGAAATCTGTAGAGAAAAATAAAAAGTGTTATTGTATAGTTGTAAATAACCCTACAAATGACAATATATAGGCCTGCAAAATAGAAAATAAATAGCTAATAATGCAATAATGTAAACCCAAGAAGGTGGCCCTCTCAAAAACTAGTCAATAAGTGAGTAAAAAACTAATCTAAACAAACTAAAATAGGCTGATAGATCTTGGGTCAAGAGGGACAGAGATCTAAAAGTCAAAATCTGCTGGAAAGTGGTGTAGAAAACAACAACAAATTAGACTAAAATTGCTGTAAAAAGTGGTGGCGAAAGGCTATCTCCAGGAAGGAAGCAGAGTGCCCCCTAAAGGAAAACCCAAAAAAATCTAAAAGAGGAGATTTGGATGGATAACAAGCCGATATGAAGTGAATCTGAAGATGAGGTATCAGATCTAAAGAAATGGTTGAAGACTCTAAAATTTTAGACAACCTGCAACAGCAAACACTCTTCCACAAAAAGTGGAGGGTACTGAAGCCCTAGGGGGCTAGGTTCCCACTTATTTGAGTGAAACAAAACAAGTACAGGTCCAAAACAGGCGGAGACGAAGGTCAGACAACCCTAAACAGAGGCTCAGCAGAACCCAAAAAACTTTCAGAAAAATCCCTGTAGAAAGTCCAGGTCGCAGTTTTTTGCCTGTTTTCAGTAGAGGTCTCACTTTTTGGGCTGTAAAGTGCGCTCTGGAGGTCCAAGTCATAGGTTTTGGGCAGAAAAGTGCGACCTTTACTTCTGGCACTCTTGGCGGCAGGTTTTAGAAAAATTTGTCGTCTCAGCTACGGCTAATGTCTGTCACATGCGCAATGGGTCCAAAAACATGCGAAAGTTAGAATTTTTATCTTTTTAGGGTTTTATGTGTTAAAAAAAACATCAAGAATAAGAAAAAAAAGGGGCTGAAGAGAAATCCTAGGGTTTGAAGCAGCTGGATATGCAAGGATCAGAAAAATGACAGTGGTCGTAATCGTAAACCCGTGTGGAGTCGCCAGTTGTTAGTATGAATCTTGACTCGAAGTGTACGAAAAAATACCACTTTAGCTATGCATAACTTATAGCCCTAACCACATAAATGGCTGCTAATATCTTCAGATCTGTAATTAGATGATCAAGAAAAATGCTGCAAAAATCTAGATCTATGCATTATAAGACATTAAACAGTAGAAAAATAAGATTTGCTCCATAGATTCAATAGACAAAACAAGAATATATCCAATGAATATTTTTATTAATGGAGCTTGGGAGGAAAACAAAAGAGGGTGTTCCCTGTTCTCCTCAATGGGATGGGTTCTTGTGAGTCCTGAGCACTTTAGATTTAGAACTTCTCTCACTTGATGGTGTAGAAAACCCAGACAAAAATGGAAAAGTATGGCTATGATTATGGATCAATAGCCAGACCAAGTGTTGAGATCCAGAGTGATCTTTAGGAAAAAAAGGTGAAAAATGAATGGGAAAACCCTTCTATTTATAACAAAACATTGAGTTAGTGTAGAGATTGGTGCATAATTAAAATATTATTAACCAAATCTAGATCCAACTTTTATGGAATATTTTATTATATCTGTTGGAGGGAAAAGGAATTTGACTTGAGTCAAATCCCTTTATTTGTAAATAATAAATAAATAAATGAGTTATTTGTCATTTTAAGGATGTGATTAAGTAATAATAAATAAATAAATGATTTATTTATCATTTTAAGGATATGGTTGAGTAATAATCAAATACATAATGATTTTTTTAATTATTTAAGGGTGAATTAGTCATATTTAACAAATAATATTGTTTAAATAAGATTTAAATAATTATTCTTTAGAAAATAATAATATAACTAGTGATTTATCTGATCAATTTCTTTGTTTTGGGTTAAATATAACTAGAAATATTAATTAAACTACTATTTAACTAATTATTTGTTGAGGAAAATCAAAAAAATATATATTTATTAAATATTTCCTTATGGGGTTTCCTATTTAGACCATAAACAACTTAATAAAGGTGATTTACTAAGTTATTTTCATAGTGAAAGTAATTTCACTTGGAGTAAAATTGGTCTTACATGATGTACTTGCGTCCATCTAATGAAAATAGGTTAGATGACCAAAAAATGGTGTAACAATTAGGCTTGATATTTATTAAGAAAATAAATTTTCATCTAATCCCAACTATTAATGGTTCCACCACCGAGCCCCATAAACCAACATCATGTTGTCCCTTTCAAATTAGAGGGAAATAATTTCAGTTTCTGAGGGTTAGCGGTGTAGTCAGATCCCCTACATAAGACATCAAATTCAAATAAGAATGCATCTGGATCTTCTGAGGTCAACCCATGGAAGGTGGGGATATTTTTTAATGGAATGGATTTCATAGGGGTATTTGCAAATGGATCAATAATGTGATACTCCAGTGTTGATGTATGTCTCTAGTTCTGGATGTTCTCCATTTCATAAAAATTATGCCAATAATCTTCAGGGATTTCTTGTTCTGGAGGAATAATCTAAGTGGAATTAGGGAGTGGATTTGGAGGAAGCCTTACAACACTTCCCCGATCTGGGATACTAGGCGTCTCTGTCTCAGCCACTTTCTTAGGGGATTCAAGATTTGGACTTTTTACTTGTATTGTACTGCTATTCCCTCCCCCTCCTTCCTACAAATTGCAAGAATTTCCCTCTCTTGAAGGGTCTGGACTTACGTGCTCAGCAGTCTGAAGGCTTTATTCAGACCCTTTTGTTTCACTGTGAATCTCGGCATGGGTTGCAAATGGTGAGGCTGCTGCCTGAGGGAATATAGTTGGACTCTGAGTGGGAATGGTTATGGGTCCTACGGATTCCTGGGATTTAGCCTTCTTGATGATTTCGTCTATATATGTTGTTCTGCCAAGGACCACCAATCCCTTGGGTTTTGTGGATTTAAATGGGTTTTGATTTATATTTTTCTTCCTAGTCATAAACAAGGAAACCTATCCTACTAACCTCTACACAATTGCCGAGAACTGGGCTGGAGAGAAAGCGTTTTTCTTGCTGGTATGCAGACTCTTACCTCTCATTTTCAATACCCAGTTCTTCACAGCAAAAGGAAAAAGAAATAAGGGACACCACCCTTAAACACTCTCCCTGGCAACGATGCTAAAATTTTGGGTCATAAAGGTGACTGCTTAAAGGTAACCTCAATTCTTTTAATTAATAATCAACCCAGGGCAAGTCTTGTTATTTAAAGAGTGTAAGCATGGTAAGTGACATTGGGGAACAACTACTCTAAATTGTCACAAGGAATATGACCTAATTCTCGAAGTTCAATCAAATCAACTAGGAAGTGAATAATGAAATGCTTTTAATTCTTCAAGGGAGCTAACTCTATTCTAATCCCATGCAAAAATAACTACTTAAGACTGAAAATAATAAATTTCAATTGAACAACACGCTCTAAGGAATTGAACATCAACTTTAGCGAATTGAACAAAAAGTCTAATAAAATTGAACAACAATCAATTATTCTAGATTTTTCAATGGAATTATCTTTTAATAAACTAATAACATCCTTATGAATTAAAAATCAACCAAATGCTCCTAATGATGATGAAAATATCAACGTCAACTATATGCAAAATTGAACATCAATCAATTATTGGAATTGAACTAACAATTGTAAAAACATTGAACTGAGTTAAAATAACATGAATGGTAAACTAGTCTAGTAAAAAGGAGGATATTACATTTCATGCTCGCAATTAACCAATTCAAACGATATATTGTGAGACGCAATGGATAATCTGGAAACATAAATTCTGTAAATAAATGTAAAGCACAAAGTAGCAGAAGAACCCCCAGGGTGCCCAAAGCCACTAGAAGCCTACTGCTAAGGGATACTCAGAATTTGTCTATTCCAAAAACACCAAATTATTCATTAATCCATCGAGCAATACATTAGTACAAAACTTGATGATTCTGTCCAAGTACGTTTATTACAGAAATATTAAATTACAGGAACTGTTTTTCTTGTTCATTCTTCTACCTTTTATAGCTTAAAGGTGTATTTAGGAGTAGTAACATATCTTTCTCATTATGGGAACCTGCTACTTCATGGTTGTCGATTGAGTGCTCCAAGCGTGGCCACACCTTTCCATATTCTTTCGTTTCATAAGAGATGATATGATTTCGTCCACCTACTTTGCTTGCTATCTTTCAGCCATCCATTTAGCGGTTTGATTGTTTTGCTGCTTTATGAATAAAGGTAGTGACAAATCAGTTTTGACGTTATCAAGCACTCCTTTTATCACTAGTCCATTCTGCGTAACGTTTGCATAATTTTCATCTCCTTTATTCCTAAGATGAAGGGAAAATATATAAAATTTCATGACAAATCATGATAAATATGGGGTGAAACATACCTTTTTCTTCACCCAACACCATGTTCGACTTCAAGTCATTGATTCACGTGGTTAGATTCATACTTTCGTTGGCCGTGTGAACAAAATAGAATACCCAAGATCTATTTTCATCCATCTGGGCTGTGATTTCAGGATTAATAGAAGATTTCAATGTATTATGGTTATGATCGTACAGACAGTCATTTGTTCACAGACCATCATTTGTCATCAATGGACATGTCTCTTGATCATTTTACATATTAGATTATGTTTCGAGTATGGGTGTTCCTCCCTCAGAAAATATGTCATGTATTGCAATAAAAGACTATGTAGCCGATTATTCTTGATCAAGACTTGTCACAAGGTAAATCACTTCATTCATCAGTCACCATTTATGACTTTGTGCTTTAGGAGGCAATCTTTTATAGGCCATTTTTTCACATCTGGTCAGTCGACCTATAAACATGATCAATCAACATCCTTTTACCCTTTAACATCATCATTTAACAATCCCTAAACATGAATCTCCTTAATCTCGTAGTTTCTTCCTAAAACAACCTTGAATCAATCTCTTTAAGCACCAACATAGTTTTTATGCCTATGGACCTGCGTTCACCAAAAGGTTGCTCCATGCTGGACAAGGTTGATCACCAGCAAGTTTCTCCATATTGTGGTGCATTGGTTCTATAAATTTGGGAAAAATGGAGAGATTCTTGAAGCCCATTTCTAAAAGCTTCTAGGATTTGTTGTAACTATTTACCTCAGATAAAACTCTTGAATCCTATCCTATCTCTGCTTGGATTTTCGATCCCTTATCCTTTTATCCCATCCTCCCTTGAAGAGTGGATCGCAAAGCCTATATTGGTAAATGGATAAGAGCTCCAAACTTCCCTCTTATTATATATATTTGAGGTCATCCTCAAGCTAGGGGTTGTATTTTGGAGATAGAATTAAACCCTCATGCTACTGCTATGAATATTTATCATTCCACGCATTAGGGTGATTAGAGGTGAACTTTGTGGAAAAGAAGGAACAAGTCAGCTTAGAGGAGATCTCATACAAGATAAACTCCTATTTTTTGTTGTAACTCCTTCCATTTATATTTATGCAAATAGTTCTTTGTTTTCCTATATATGATGTTATGATCTCATGTATTTTGATGCCATTTTGATCCATTGAATGAATTATTTAGATGATGCTACATAGATACCGTAGATTGTTGGCTTGTGTTCTCTGATTATGCAGGTTCTAATTAAGTGACTAAAGCTAGGATTGGATCATTCAAGCCAAAAAAGGAGTGAAGCATACAATGGTTTAGAGGTAGGATTCATACCATTATCTATTTACGTCAAGTGAAACAATATTTTTTTTGTCTTTCTGTTCTTCTAGGCTAGGCCACCCAGTCTAAGGAATATACTTATGTCCACAGTCATAGATTTCGTATAACATTATTGGTTCTTATAAAGTTTATTTTGGTTGTACATTTTTGTTTTGAGGCCCATTTTAGAGATCAAAATTTCTCTAATGGAACATAGGACAATCTTGGGGTCTACCTTGCCTTCTGAAATGCAACTTGACACGTAAATAAAAGCAACGAAGAGAATTTATAAATGATTTCTTGTACAATATTTTGGTTATTATTTATGGCCATAAAATAATGTACTTGATTGTAAAAAGTAGGCAAGAAATGTAGATACAAATGTCCCAAGTAATAATGGAACACATGAGCCTAGTGACAGTGGAGTGCCTCTTGAAACTGATGTTAAGCTTGGTACTGGAGGTATTTAATGTGTTATAAAAAAAGGGTAGTATGGATTACAATTAAAAATGTTTAAATGCAAATGGTGTAGTAATTATAACCTTTATTTTTTATACTCTAGAGCTTGTATAGCATGATTCCAAACAAGAGGAGGAACATACGACCATGTACGAAAGTATTCGACTTCCCTCCACTACCAAAGCAGGTAAATAACACTCTACTACTCTTTTTATTGATAAAAAACTTGTAATAATAATAAATATAAATATGAATTTAACATTTATTTCTTATTGAAGTTGATGTTCCACCCCCCCTTCCAGCATCATAGACGTATGACCAAGTTTGGAGCAAGACATAAATAGCCCATAACGGTTCAAGGGGGTGAAGATATCCTTGTTAAATTCCCAAAAAAGGGAAAGAGATCAGATAATAAATTATTTTACTTGTTATATAATTAGGACTACCTTGTTCATATTGTTAGCGCAAGGAGTCACTCCTTGATTGCAAAAGGAGTAAGCCTTACACATCATAGTTCGTTTGAAATTTAAAGGTTTTGAGTGGTGGGATGGATTCTTAAAGAGTTTGAAATGATTTTTATTCTTTAATACTTCATGCATTTGGAAAGTTGTGGAATGTGTAAATTGTATGGGTAGATTGGTAGTATAGGGAGAAGATTGTAACAAATGAAAGGATATAGATAGATGGTACTTACTCTAAGAAATATGCATATCCTAAATCAGTCACACAGATAAAATAGTGTCTCTTTACATAAACTCTGTTTTATGTAAATTAAACAACATTTAGAAAGTAGTGTAAATGTATAAAGAATTTCATAAATCATTCATGAAACCTTCACTAACATTCTCTACAACATACATATGATTTTGAATAAGACTAAACAACAGATAATTTACTATTAGATCCTATAAAAGTTTTCTTACTCAAACCTTACTAGATTCTTGAACTCACAAAGCAGAAGAATAAAACAATGAGAAATACACACCATACATTAGATAGTCCTTGAATAACAAAATCCACCAGCATGAAGTGAAAAAATGAGTTTTATTTATTATAATAAGTCTTCAAGTAGACCAACATTCAACCATGAAATGGTATTTACAAATGATATATATATAGAGAGAGGCACCAAATCCATCTCTCCTAAAAAAAGGAACCACTCTTCCTCACATTACATTGGTGTTATAGGGCATGAAAGATATATCCCATTGAAATATAACTAACAAGACAGATGTGGATGAGAGAAGAGAAGAAATTTTGGAATGTACTAATGAGTGTGCTGACATGTTGCCCCTTTTTCTATTGTTTTGTCTCCTCGTGACTTTGGTTCTTTAATAACCATTTTTCTTCATTAAATGTGACTTTCAACAACCTCATAACCACTTATCAGCCATCACTTGCTATATCCATATCATTATAAGTCCTTATCTTTCCTGAACTTGCTTGGAAACTTTGTTGACAACTGTCAAAATTCATTTAAAACAGGCGCTATCAAAAATTCCGATAAAAACCTGTAACTTCCCAAAAAGTGTAACGTTGTCGTAATTTACAGTAGCACTCTATTTATTTTTAAAAAATGCATAGAAAATACTTGAAAAATATGTGCAGAATTATACACCTTGAAACTTGAGTTGTTGTTCAAAAATGTACTTAGTAAGCAAAAAGTTGTTTTATTAGGAAAACTGCTTTTACCTTTCTTCCATATGGGTTGTAGCTTCTAAAATCTTGTCAAAGTCTGATTTATTGTCAACAACTGATTTTTATCTTGTAGTCGTGGTGTTTGTTTCTCTAACAGTGGTATTTTTCTCTTTTGAACCTTTTTGAATTTTTCTTCTTTTTGATGATTATGTTTGTTGGTTTGGAGGGGATTTTCCTTTGTCTTTCTTCTTGGACTCATTATTCTCTACAATTGAGGGAGTTACAACCTGTAATCCTTCAAATTACTTCTCTATATCTATGACCTCTGTCAACAAACTTGGATTATGTAGGGCTTTAGATTTGAGCCTAAACTTGTAGTTGTCTTTGGTGTGTCTTTTTCTACTACCAACAATAGTTTTGATATCCTCTTTCCTTCTCTTGCTGCTAATTTCATACCATGCATCTTTTAGGATATCTTCATCATACATAGTGGGTTGATATTCCTTCTGAATTTTATGTTGAATGTTTGCTTCCAAAACTTCTAGTAGCACCCGTGCTTTGGATTCTTTTGAAGTTGCAGACTTGTCTCTCTGATCTCTGGTATAAAATTTGGGAAAAGGAGGAATGAGAAGCACCATATTCATTGATTTAGGCTTATTGGTTGATGGGCCTTCTCCTTTCTCCAACTTATTCTCAACCTTGGTTGAAGGAGTTTTTTATTTTCTGCCTTTAGCTTTTTTATGGGTGCTCTCCTTCTTAGCCTTTCTCATAGTTCTCTTAATAGGTTGAGGATGTTGTTCTGAAGCTGGAGATAGTTGAGTTGGAACATCTCATGTAGGTGTAGGTTGGCATGCCCTGTAGAAAATAAATGGTCCCATGATTGTTTCTTTTCCTGAGTTCTTCCTCAACCTGACATCCTAACTAACATCTTTGTCAAGCTATTTAGAAGAAATAATGATAAGTTGAGGGTATTCATGCCTGCAATATGAAACAAAAATCTCATATGATAAAGAAAAACTATTGTATACCTCCTCTCACAGGTAAGGTAAATTTTGATGAGCTTGACATTCTTAGCCCATTCAGTTTTGAGGTAATTGCTGGGAATTCCTTTAGCCCAGTTGGGATCTATGTTTCCATATTTAATGAAACCATTGAGGTATTCTCTAGTGATGGCTTGGCCATTAAACCATTTTTCTCTTTCCTGTGGAAGGTTGAAAGCTTCAGAAATTGAATCTACTGATACCTGCAATCTGAGACCATATATAGTTGCTTCCTATCCATTGAAAGAGTGTGAAAATTCCCGAGCTACTCCTAAATGAGAGCTTCCCAATCTTGAACCCAATCCTTCTCACATTCGGATTAGCATAAGCTAGATCAGCTCCTTGGGGTTCAATTCATTTCAGATTTCCTCCTTTCTTAGTAATCTTTGGTAATAAAGAAGATTTTCTGCTAAAATATGATAGGTGTCAAGACTAAAGGAGCTCACCTAATAGGTGTTGTTGTGTCTTCAATGAAATCTGTCTGAACTCTAAGTCTCCTTTCTCAATATTCTTACTGGAATATCTCCTTCACCAATAGTTAAGCTCAAAACTAATGGTTTTCCATTCTTTTCGGTGGTTTAAAATATATATGTTGGCTCACCTTCCCATGCATGAGATTTTTCATTATGGTAAATATCTTATACTGTAGCATACACCCTGTGGTAGTCATGATGAATTTCCGTTGGCTGCGGATTTTCAGATGATATGATACAGGTGGCTGGAGATGAGTGAAGCTGGAGATGGAAGTCACCTCTACTGTATCTTTATTACATGCCTAAATTTCCAGTAGCGTTCATCCATGATCAAACCAAATGGTCATCACATTAAAATTGCATATCTAAGATCTATATTAACAAATAATACATACTTCGACATGTGGATGAAATGACTCAACTGACAGACAGGAAAAACAATGGTAGGCTTTTAAAAACTATGGATTGACACCTAATGTGCTCCACATATAACCATGACTTGAACTTAACATCACTCAATGTAAACATTTCCTATCACGTGACCTAACTCATGATAAAATATTAAAACGTAGTTGATAATAGGAACAAATGGCTTAACACAAAGAATATGTGTTTTTTTTTTTTTTTTTTTTTTTTTTTTATTATTAGTTTTTAAGGGGTGGTTACCGAAATTTTCGGTAGCATCGGGTTAAAGAAAAACATACATAGCAAGGAATTAGAATAGACTATCTGTAAAGGGCTAAAACAAATGCTAACGGAAATTTTAGTAGCGTTCTATTTTTTTTTTAAATTTACAAATTTTATCCTAAAAAAAAATTAAAAAAAAACTACTCATGAATTAGTTTAGAATTGTGCTAACATTGGCTCCACATAATATAGAGATCTCCCTACGAGGCTCTAAGTATATTTTGTAGTTTCAGTGCATTGTCATTGGTCTATGGAGTATTACTATGAAACACACTGGTATTACTGTGAACTTAGGCCATCAAAAACCTTAGTAAAAGATTTTTTTTAGAAAGCTCCCATTAAACGGGCCTCCAAACAGTTCTGTCCCATCAATATGTTGTAACTCAAAAGTATTTTTCTATATAATATTGGCTATTTTGAAAGGATCAAGCCATAAAGCATCAAATTTGGAATTCTTACCTGGATATTGATGCTTTTCATCCCATTTCAACACCAGATCTCCAATCTAAAAATATTATTTTTTAGTTCCTCTATCAAAAACATGCTTTACAACTTGCTAATATTTTCTCACCAAATCATATTGTTGTTCTCACTTTTTCTGCACTTCTATGATCTGATAGATTCTTCTAGTCATATCATTTGGCTCAGCTTTATGACCTTGCAGATATTTAGCTACAGGAATGGCTAATCGGACTAGAGAAACAACATCAGTTCCATAAACCATTTGAAAAGGTGATGTATTAATAGATTTCTTGATGGTCACCCTATCAACCCATAAAGAAAATTTTAGTTTTAAATCTCAGGCTTTCTTGTTTTTCTCCAATATCTTGGTGATGATTCTTAACAAAATTTTGTTAGATGATTCAAATAAACCATTCCCTTGTGGATAGTAAGTTGTAGAGTGAGTAAGTTGAATACCATAATCCTCACAGTAATTTACCAATGGTGTAGCTTTAAAAGAATCTACATTATCTGCTACTAACCTTGATGGACATCCAAATCTGGATATGATTCCCTCCAGAAGGTTAATGATAAATTTATTATTATCATTCATGGTAGGTATTGCTTCAATCCATTTTTTGATGTACTCAGTTGCAAAGGGAATCCAACGATGATGTCCACTTTATGGTGGATGAATTTCTCTAATGAAATCTAAGCCCCATTTTTGAAAAGGTGCAGAAACAAATATGGACTTGAGAGGCAAAGACTTTAAATGTTTCTTTCTAGTGAACTTGTTGTGAAACCAGCTCCAAAAAGAGAAGAAAAGATATATCAATGCCTTAGAAATAAGCCACTACGAGGGGGCAACCTCCAATACATTACATGAATGAACAATTCTTGGATGATACAAATGAAAAAACCTCCTTTCTATATATAAGAGTCCATGGGGCCATAATGTAATCCTAGTGGGGCCACAATGCAACCCTAGCTGACCTAACAATAATAATGTAAGGGCACAATAATAAAAATATGTGGGTTACAGGGGTACAATAATAAAAATAAGGGGGGATACACTAACATAATAAGGGATTATACTATTAATATAGGGACTTAACATGCCCCTCTCCTTCAAACAATTGTTGTCCTCAACGCTTGATTATTTCTTGATGCTTCTGTATAAAATTATCATCCTCCCATGTGGAATATTCTACAAGAAAGTTCTTCCACTTGCTGAGATACTCTGAAATTGATCGTACTTGTCGAGTTCTTGCTTCTGTGACTGCTTCAGAACTTCTTTCGATGTGATGTTGATCTTCTTGTTGTTTCATTATATTCTGCACCAAAGTTAGGTTATTCCTTGAGAGTTGGAGAACTTGTTGTTGATGCTCGATGTGATCTTCCACTAATTTATCATCCATATTAGCTATTATTTGATCCTTCAAACCATCCAAATTAGCCTCCATTTCTGCTTTTAAACCATCTATGTCATCTTCGGTTGCTCTTAGTAAGATTGAAATTTGTTGCACTTGGTACCATAATTTTGATATCTCATACTGCAATTCTTCCTCTTCATGCGTCATAGTATAGCTTTTTGAGGGCTTAATGGGTATGGAATTATTTTTTAAGAGGAATTTATTAACCCAATACTGAAAAATATTCTACAATATGCCCTTGAAATTAATTCAACTTTATTCTTCGAACAAGAATTATGCAATTCGAAAAACACTACACACCTTTTACTTGCTTTTGAGGAGCTCTATATTTAAATTGACTTATCTATACACTTTCAGATCCTCAATATCTGAAATTCGGCCCTGTAGTATTCCTATGAAGCTTTTTTCAAATGCCATAGGTATGACTTGATTTGGATTATTCATGGAAAATTTATATCCAATCTCCCACAATGACCTAATTATGGACTAGTTCAGTAGAGCGAACTTTTACGACTTGTCCCGTGTCACTATTTGCTCCTTTGGCTCTGAAATTTATAGACAAGAAACTACAATACGTGTACTTCCAGACACTTTTTACAGAATTCTAATCTGATTCTCAGAGAGAGAGAGTTATGAATATTTTCCCATAATGACCTCTTTGAGATGAAATTCGGGAGCCTGAAAAATACCTAACTTCTACAAATCATATCTCCAAAAATATTGTGAACCAAGCTCTAAAATTTTGCGACAATGTTCCTTATGATTTTAGCTTCGTGTTCTAAAAATTTCAGCTTCTGAACCTTCGTATAAAATAAGTTATAGTGAAAATGTCTCTATGACATTTTTAAGTGAAATTCAAGAGCCTACAAAAAGATCTAACTTCCACAGATCATATCTCCTAAAATATTGCAAACCAAGCTCTGCAATTTTGCGACGATTTTCTTCAAGATTTTGGCTTCGCACTCTAAAATTTTTAGCTTCTAAACCTTCGTAGAAAAAAAATTTATAGCGAAAATTACACAATGACCTATTTGGAGCAGCGAAACCCTAGAATCCAAAGCTCTGATACCAAATGTTGTGAAACCAGCTCCAAAAAGAGAAGAAAAGATATATCAACGCCTTATAAATAAGCCACTTCGAGGGGGAAACCTCTAATACATTACATGAATGAAAAATTCTTGGATGATACAAATGAAAACACCTCCTTTCTCTATATAGGATTCCATGGGGCCATAATGTAATCCTAGTGGGGCCACAATGTAACCCTAGCCGACCTAACAATAATAATGTAAGGGCACAATAATAAAAATACGGGGGTTAAAAGGGCACAAAAATAACAATAAGGGGGGATACACTAACATAATAAGGGACTATACTATTAATATAGGGACTTAACAGAACTACTGATACTTTTTACATGCTCTAACCTCAGCACATACATCAAAAAATAAGCTGTGCCAAAAATATCCATCTCTTAGTATTTTGTATGTAGTTCTCCAATAATGATGACCTCCACACACAATACTATGTGTATCAAACATAACTTTATTAGACTCATCTGGGTCAATGCATATCAACAAAAATCCTGTAGGATCTTTCCAATATAAACAATTATCCTCGATGCAAAATTTAACAGTTTTCAGCTTTAAAGATCTTACTCTGATTTTATAAAAAAAAATGGAGGAGGTTTAAAATGTTGTAGAAAATAAATGATATCCTTATACCATTTGCACTCAGCAAGCTTTACATCCACTGCCATGTTGTCAATAGGTTCTGAAATTTTCCCTTCTAGATTTTCATCCATGAAATTCAAGCCCAAAACTTTACAATTTTCTTCAACTAGTAGTTTGGCTAATCCTTGACCTTTTATTAGTTTAGTAGCCTTTATCTCTAATTCAAACTCAAGAACTTTAGTCACCCACTTAATTATTTTTCCATCAATATCAGGTTGAACTAATATCTCTCTAACATTAGATGAAGATACATAGGCAATAATTTGAGCATGCAGAATATAAACTCTAAAGCCTTTAGAGCTTTCACTAATGCATAAGCATGCTTTTCCAACATTTCATACTTCAATTCTACATCTCTAAGAGCTCTGCTGAAAAATGCTTTAGGATCTTCCTTATTTTCTGCATCTTTTTTGTATAAAACAACAACAATAATATCTTGAGAGGAAAATGAGAAGATCAATAAATGTTTTGAGTATTCAGGGCTTACCAAAAGAGGTGCTTCAATGGAACTTTTTTTATCAACTCAAATGAATTTTTGACTTCAAATGTCCACTTGACTTCTTTGACCTTCTTCAACATGCAAGTAATATGCTTCACCACTTCAGCAAAAATGGGAATAAATCTTCTTAAGAAATTGATCTTACCAAGGAAATATTGAATCTCTTTCTTGGATCTTGTAAGTGTTAAGCCCTGAATTGCAATCACTCTTTTGGGATCAATTTTCACTCCATATTTAGAAGCTATGTGACCCAACATCTTACCTTATTTAAGAGAAAAATGAGACTTCTTTGGATTCAATGATATACCATATTTTCTGCATTTAAAAAATACTTGTCTCAAGTTTTGAGGGTGCTCTTGATCTGAAGCTGAAAATATAGTAATATCATCTAAATAGATGACCAACGATTTGTTTTTTTCTCCAATGAATGAAAATTCCATAGCACGTTGAAAAGTAGCCCCAGCATTCATAAGCCCAAATGACATATTTTCAAACATGAATGTTCCCCAGGGAGTGGTGAATGTTGTTTTCTCTCGATCTTCTGGCCAAAAAGATACTTGATTATACCAGGAGAACCCATCTAACATGGAAATTTTGTCTGGCCCTATTACCTTTTGAAGAATATGCTCCACCTTTGGCAATGGAAAATTATCTTTCTTGGAGGATCTGTTAAGATTCCTTAAACATACACATAATATGACTTCACCACTCTTATTTCTTACTAGAACTAGATTAGAAACCCAATCTGAGTATCTCAAAGGAATTATGATTTTGGCATCCAAAATTTTCTTCACTTCCTTCTCCATTATTGGTAACAATAGTGGATTGATTTGTCTTAACTTCTGCCAGAAAGGATTAGTACCATATTTCAATGGTATCCTATGCTCAATGATAGTTGTATCATATGTCTTAATATCCTCATATTTCCAAGAAAAAACATCAAAAAATTCACAAAACACCTTGTGGTATTCAACCTTTCTTTCTTCTAATAAAGCTTTTGACAACTTAACACACCTTGGCTCTATTTCTGTTCCTAAATCAAAAGCTTCCAATTCTTCTTCTATTTTAGCTAACTATTGTTTGACTGAAACATCATTGTGATCAAATAGCTTCTCAAGTGGTATTAAACCCTTTGGAATATGATTTTTAGGCAACTAAATGAGAGGTTGATCATCAATCTAATTTTTTAGATTTTTGGTATCTTGATAATCAACATCATTCTTCATGAGATCTTCATCCTGATCAATATTTAGGACAACAAATTATTTAGTATCTTCAATGAATCTTCTAATCTACTAATCATCCTCAAAAACTTACCAATGCTTGAAATTATCAGGAATGCTAGGTCTGAACCTAACTTCCACTTCATATTTCAGCTTTATAGGTATTGGAATCTTGAATGAGCTTGCTGAAATAGAAAGTAAATCAGCCAAGATATTACTTTCTCTTGGAAAAAAAGAAATATTAAAGGTTAGGAATGAGTCTTCTAAAATTCTCCATACTAAATTCCGGTAATCTCTGAGTCTGGGATGCTTACTTTGATAAAAATTTCTGATTTGTTGAATAGTAAGTTCAACATCTCCAAAAATAGAAATTTCTGAAATATTCATGTCTTTTGTTGTTTTTAAACCAATCAATAGACCTTCATATTCAACCACATTGTTAGTTACTTCAAATTCAATTTTGAAATAAAAAGTGGAGCTCTATTTCAAAGGGGAAATTGTAACTATTCTTGCGCCAATTCCTTCTTTAGAACATGAGCCATCAAAATACATTTTCCATATCTGAGAACCCTCATGACTAATATGTTTTTTATCAGGCTTTAAAATCTAAAAACTTTCTATAGATAGGACATAATTATCCATATGTAAAATTATTGAACCCAAATTATTTGTTCTAGCATAAATTGGATGATTAGTGGGGTCTTTTTTGTCACTAATGATATATGACAATTCAGCTTCTCTATAAAGTATTCTTTGTTCTCCTCCAAAAACAAGGACAGTAGCATAAGTGAAATCCATTTGCAAAGTTATTCCCAACCTTATAATCCATGATCTAGAAAGTAACATGCCAAATCGAGGAGGAATATTAGCTACTACAATATCCATCACCATCCCTCTCATAGGTAACTGAAAGAGGCTTACTGCAAGATCTTTGATGACACCAAGGCATCGGACTTTCTGAGAATCAAAAGAGTAGAGATCTTGGTATTCTCTAGTTACTTCAAGACCTAGTTCATCCATTACTACCTTGGGTATTAAATTATGTGAGGCTTGAGAGTCCATTAGGAAATTATGCAATATTTTATCATAAATATTCAGAGATAGATAGAAGGGAGGAGTAGAGTCATCTTTTTCTTCTGCCAATGGACTTAAAATAACAGTGGGCTTGTCATCTTGGAGTTTAACAAAATCAGAGGCTACTTAGGTAGGTGGAGGATGAAGAGCTTTCATAAAAGTATTTTTGAAATCATCATTCTTCATGAATTCTACAAGAGGAACAATAATGTTAATCTTTTGTATCTCATTCTCAAAATTGAAAACAAGGGGAATTTTGTGAGCAATTGTTACCTCAAGTGAAGGAGGGTTAACTCCTACCAGAATTTCTAGTCTACTTGGTTCAACCACTTTCTTTTCTACCAGAATTTTAATTGTGTCATTATTTTTGGGATGTGCAACAGTCTTTGAATTATCATAAATATTATTTGATTTGAGATTGTATCTACTTTGATGATCAACTGAAATCATGGAATTATTATAACTCTCTTCATTATTCTGAGTATATGAAATAAATTCTTCATGTTCTGCTTGTGTAAGATGAATCATCCCTTATTTATCTCTTAAACAATTGATATCAACACCTTTCTCCAACCCTTCGGCTTCCTCTTCATCTTCAAATATAGCATTCTGCAAAGGTGGTTGCACCTTTTTATCATCAACATCTCTTCTTTCTATATGCAAAATTTGAGGAGAAATAGGTCTTCTAAACTATTACCTATTAGAACAATCAAATGAAACATTTCTAGTAGTAGCTAGTCTTGCTTCCATCTTGAGCTTTGAAATATCAGTGGTCAATGACTTGACCATATTGGTTAGCTCATCTAATTTATGATCTATGTCAGAAGTTCCTGAAGATGAAACTTTAGCATTTTTCTTCCTTTTTTCCCTTTCAATCCCTCCTCTGAGCCTATCAGCTGCTAATACATTAGATTATACCTTCATTGCATTGTCCTGCATTTGTGTTAGTGTTGTAGATTTTCTTTCTCTCAATAATAAACAAAAATCAGGATCAAAGGCACCAACATGATTGATTTTGGCGGAAGCTTCAGTAGGCTTGATTTCAGTAGGTATTTTACTATACATATTATTGAATCTCTTGGAAAAATCAGAAACTAATTCTCCTTAGTTTCTTTTATTGCACCAAATTCAGTGATATAATACAAAAAATCTTTCTTATCGCCCCATTTCCTTAAAAATGTATCATCTAGGGTTTCAATTCTAGTGATGCTACCATATGTCAAAGATTTGAACCATTTCCTAACATCACCCTCAAGGCTCTGAACACAAAATCTCATCTAGACATCCTCATGCTCGCTATTTAGATTGTCCGTATAGGAATAAAAAACAACAAGGTGTTCTTCGACTGTTACCTCTCCCTCACCACTAAAATTAGGCATGTATTTGAGATAATATCATGCGGGTAATGGATTCATAGGTTGAGGTAAAAGCAAAGGGGCATACCTTGCAACAAAAATTGCATCCATCCAGTTAGGGGTGGGTTTGGACCTTCCATAGTATGAGTTCTTGGGATTTGTGGAACAAAAATTGGTGGATTGTAAGCAACAGGTGATGAAGCACCAACTTTTGATGTAGAGACTGTTTGTTGGATGGAAAATAAGGGAGGTACATTGAAAAATCAGGGGATATAGTTTGTAGGACTTCTTTAGGGACAACCTTTGAGAAAATAGTAGCAGAGGCAGCAAAATTTCATTTAATATTTTTTCTTGATTAGCTTCTCAGGGTTAGGGACTGGGATTATCAAAGGGGAATATGGGTTAGCTCAAGTTCTAGCCCTTCTAGGAGCCAGAATTTCAACAATGGAGTCACCAGGTGTAAAGCAGTCTAAAAATATATATGGAACTATACAACTCAGAACCAGACTTATAACTTTGTTATTCACCCAGGGATATACTTCAATTCGCCTCCCCGACAATGGTGCCAAAGATGTTAGTGCAAGGAGTCACTCCTTTACTGCAAAAGGAGTAAGCCTTACACATCATAGTTCATTTCAAATTTAAAGGTTTTGAGTGGTGGGATGGCTTCTTAAAGAGTTTGAATTTATATTAATTCTTTAAGACTTTCATGCATTTCGCAAGTTGTGGAAAGTATAAATTGTATGGGTAGATTGGTAGTATAGGGAGTAGATTGTAAAAAATGAAAGGAGATAGATAGCTGGTACTTACGCTAAGAAATATGCATATCCCAAATCAGCACACAGCTACAATAGTGGCTCTTTACATAAACTCTGTTTTATGTAAATTAAACAACATTTTAAAAGTAGCATACATTTATAAAGAATTTCTTAAATCCTTCATGAAACCTTCAGTAACATGATCTACAACATAGATATGATTTTGCAGAAGACTAAGAAACATTTAATTTACTATTAGACCCTATAACATTTTTCTTACTCACACCTTACTAGTTGTTGCAACTCATAAATTAGAAGAATAAAACAATGAGAAATACACACCATACATTAGATAGTCCTTGAATCACAAAATCCTCCAGCATGAGTGCAAAAAGGATTTTTCTTTATTATAATAAGTCTTTAGGTATACAAATATCCAACCTTGAAATTATATATATATATATATATATATAGATATAGAGAGGCACCAACTCCATCTCTCCTAAAAAAAGGAACCACTCTTCCTCACATTACATAGGTGTTATAGGAAATTAAAGATATATCCCATTGAAATCTAACAAACAAGACATATGTAGATGAGAGAAGAGAAGACATTTTCGACTGTACCTCTTAGTGTGCTGACATGCTGCCCATTTTTCTATTGATTTGTCTCCTCATGAATTTGGTTCTTTAATAACCATGTGTCTTTATTAAATGTGACCTTAAACAACCTCATAACCACTTATCAACCATCACTTGTTATATCCATATCATTATGAGTCATAATCTTTCTCGAACATGCTCGAAAAAATTTCTGACAGCTGCCAAAAATAATTTAAAACGGCCGCTACCGGAAATTCGGGTAAAAACATGTAACTACGCAAAAACTATAATGCTACGAGAATTTTTGGTAGTGCTCTGTTTCTTTCTAAAAAATGCACAACAAATATTTGAAAAAAATGTGCAGACTTATACACCTTGAAACTTGAGTTGTTGTTCAAAAATGTACTTAGTAGGCAAAAAGGTATTTTATTAGGAAAACCCATTATACCTTTCTTCCATATGGGTTGCAGCTTCTGCAAGATTTTCCAACTCTTATTTGTTATCAACAACTGATTTTGATCTTGTCGTCCTTGTAGATGTTTCTCTAGCAGTGATCTTTTTCTCTTTTGAACCCTTTTGATTTTTTCTTCTTTTTGAGGATTATGTTTGTTGGCTAGTAGTGGCTTTTCCTTTGTCTTTCTTTTTGGACTCATTAGTCTCTGCAATTAGGGGAGTTACAGTCTGTAACCCTTTATATTTCTTCTCTATATCTAGACCTGTGTTAGAAAACTTGGATTATGTAGGGCTTTAGATTTGAGCCTAAACTTATTGTTGTCTCTAGTGTGTCTTTTTTTGCTACCAGCAACAGGTTTGGAATCCTCTTTCCTTCTCTTGCTAATTATTTCATACCATGCATCTTTTAGGATCTCTTCATCAGACTTAGTGGGCTGATATTCCTTCTGATTTTTCTGTTGAATTTTTGCTTCCAAAACTTCCGGTAGCTCCTGTGATTTCGATTTTTCTGCAATTGCAGAATTTTCTCTCTGATCTCTGGTATAAACTTTGGGAAAAGAAGGAATGAGAGGCACCATATTAATTGATTTAGTCTTATTGGTTGATGAGCCTTCTCCCTTCTCCAACTTCTTCTCAACCTTGGTTGAAGGAGTCTTTTGTTTTCTGCCTTTATTTTTTTTATGTATGTTCTCCTTGTTAGCCTTTCTCTTAGCTCTCTTAATAGGCTATGGATGTTGCTGTGAAGCTAGAGATATGTGTGCTGGATCATCTAGTTTAGATGTAGGTTGGCCTGCTCTTTAAAATAGAAAATGGTCCCATTATTGGTTTCTTTTCTTGACTTCTTCCTCAACCAACACTTTGATAAGAGCTTGATGATATAAGGTGTATTCTAATGTAGTTGTGTGTGTTTGAATCCTAGCTGAAATCTTTTTGAAGCTCTTTAGTATAAAGAATGGTAAGTTGAGTGTCTTCATACGTGCAATATGAAACAAAAATCTCATGTGATAAAGAAGAACTACAATATACCTCCTCTCATAGGGGAGGTAAATTTTGATGAGCTTGACAGTCTCAGCCCATTCATTTTTGAGGTATATGCTACGAATTATTTTAGCCCATTAGGGATCTTTGTGTACATATTTAATGAAACTGTTGAGGTCTCCTCTAGTGATGACTTGGCCTTTAAACCATTTTTCTCCTTCCTCTGGAAGGTTGAAAGCTTCAACAGTTGACTCTGCTAAAACCTGGAATCTAAGACCATAGATAGTTGCTTCATGTCCATTGAAAGAGTGTCCAAATTCTTGAGCTATTCCTAAATGAGAGCTTCCAAATATTGAACACAAAGGATACCACCCTGCTTGAACAAAAATCCTTCTCACATTCAAATTAGCATCAATTAGATCAACTCCCTAGGGTTCAATTAGTTTTAGCTTTCCTCCTTTCTTAGTCATATTCAGTAATAAATAAGGTTATCTATTGAAATATCATAGGTGTCAAGACTAGAGGAGCTCACCTAACAGGTGTTGTTGTGTCTTCAATGAAATATGTCTAAAATCTATGTCTCCTTTCTCAAGTTGTTCACTGGAATATCTCATTCACCAACATTTAAACTCAAAAATAATGGTCTTTCTTTCTTTTTGGTGGTTTAAAATAGAAATGCAAGTACACCTTCAAATGCATGAGATTTTTCATTATGGTAAATATCTTAGACCATAACATACACCCTGTGGTAGTCATGATGAACTTTACTTGGCTACAGATTTTGAGATGATATGCACAAGTGGCTGGAGATAAAAGGAGCTGGAGCAAGCAGTCACCTCCATTGTATCTTTATTACGGGCCTAAATTTTCAGCAGCATCTATGCGTGATCAAACCAAACGGTCATTGCATTAAAACTACAGATCCAAGATCCATATTAACACATAATACATACTTAGACAAGTGGATGAAATGACTCAGCTAACAGACCGGAAAAACAACGGTAGTATTTTAAAAATAGTGGATTTACACCTAGCATGCTCCATGTATAACCACGACTTGAACTTGACATCACCCAACGTAAACCTTTCCTATCCCGTGACCTAACTCATGATAAAAGATTAAAATGTAGCTGATAATAGGAACACTTAGCTTAACACAAAGCAGATGCACTTTTTATTTTTCTTTTAAGCTGTTAGGGTCCCGTGATTTGGCCGATTGGCTAGCCAAATGACGATGTAACATCAAACCAAGCTTTGGAGCCCAAGGACCTAGCCTTCCTGGACTCAGAGAGGGCTCTCTCTATAAGTTTAAAAGATGTCGGTGTGTTTACTTGCGATGTTCTGATATTAGGCTAGTTATGAAGTGTGTTTTTGGTTTTTTAGTTTTTAAGTTTGTGAGGGATAAAACTGATCAAATACATAAACTGGATAACAAGATGTAGATAAATTGGGCTATGGGGTCAAACAGGTCAAGGAAGCTATGAGGTGATGATGTAAAGCTGCTGTAGGGCCGATTTGATTCACGGTAGAAGGGATCTTTGGGAAAAATGGATTAAGTGGACAAAAAGTTGGTGAAAGACAAGGGATTTCAAGTGTAACTAGTTCATAGCAGACATAAACATGTTATAGCAAGCCATTAATCATGCTAAGTATAACTATAAGCTAATTAATACATAGAAATCAAACATTCCAGCCATACATAGAGGTATAAGACCCTCTAACTTCGGGAAATGGCTATCAGACTTTGGGGAAAACACATGAGACAAACTAGCAACTCATAAACTATGCCGAAACGCCTAAACATAGTCTCTAAGTCATTGGGCACTTGGACAAATAAGTTTTCATAGTTTTAGGCAAAGGGCTAGATCGGGACTAGGCCTCCTTGGTTCAACAAGATGATCAACAAATTAGTCAAAGAGAAAGTTTTATGGACAGAACTATGGGCAGCTGATAGGTAGGTAGGGAAAACCATACATCCTACTCAACATACATAGAACTTATGAATAAAACTTAGCAAAAATACCTTAAGTTACTAAAGAGCAGCTAAGAATTCTTTAGCATAACTAAGGGAGAAGAAAACATCAAGCTATGAAGAATCAGGGATTTTGAGGTGCCTCCATGGGAATATCTCAAAATCAATCTCTACTGATCTATAGCAGCAAGAAATATGGATTATGAATGAACACTAGAAAGACAAAACACATTAAGAAGCACTATACCATTCTACCATGTCAAGGAATCCATCAACAATCCTTCATCATTCCTCAAAAGAATCCAAGAGGCAGTCCAAAAATCATAACTCAAGTGTATTCTTCAAAGCTCATATGACCAATGTATTAATTCTTCTCTCAAGTTCAGCCTCTGATTTACAATGAAACCCATGGAATAAATAGGCTTGAGAGAGGAAAACCTCATGGAGCAACTAGCTATCCCATTGGCCAAGTCAAAATATCTAAACTTGTCCTTGAGGCTTTGCAAAGCCCAAGGCACAAAATATCCCATAAAATATCTAAAAAACTGCTAAAAACGGAAATTATATTGACTTTGAATGATTTCCCCATGATAAAAATAGCTTAACGCACATTTGGGAAAAGCAGATTTTTGGAGTTCAAAAATTACAAAAATACTTCATATTTATGCCTGAAAAAGGTCCCCTGACTTGCTGAAGGAAAATGGCAGCCTTCCCGGTGTCAAAATGAGGCTCATGATGGCTCGTTAGAAAGCTCTCTGTGTCTGCTTTCCGACGCAAGTGGAATCACCTCAATCTGATCTCTGAAAGTCCCTCAAAACTGTACCTGTGTGCAAAAACCCAGAAAATAGCAGGCGGCTGATATGGCGGGCAGAATGTGCAAAATGAGGCTGTTTTTCGCCAATTTGAGGGGGCGAATGATCTTCAAATGCCCTGAAAATCGCTGGAGACCTGCTCATGGAATTATGGCATCCATTGGTATCATCCTCTTCCCTTGACGACTCATCAAACTGAAATGGCGAATTTATGAGTTTTTGGCCAAAAACCCAAAAATGCCAAAAAACAAAAAGTTGCCGAAACAGGCCCAAAATTGGCATGCATGACCCTCAAGGGTCCATAGAAACATGCTCCGAAGCTGAGGCCAAAATATCAAGGGCTGATATGCTTTTCCCTTCCTTCCGTGCTAGGCGCCTCTCCTTCAACTTCTTCAATTTCTCTTGTGCTACCTTTAATTTTTGCCTGGCAAACTGATTTAGCTTCTGAAAGTGAAGAGTCCTCTTTCTCTGTAGCTCAAGATCCCTATTTTCCCTCTCAAGCTTTGTCTCCAAATTCTGGTTAGCTCTCTCAAGCCATGCTTCTTTGTTTTCCTCAATTTCCTGCTCAAGGAGGGCAGTGAGAGGGAAGGCTTCGAAATGAGCTTGTTCTTCTGCTCTCTGTTTCTCCAAGGCTTTTCTAAGCCCGATGGTCCTAGGCCTCTTTCGCCTAGGCTGGTCTTCCTCCTCTTCATCATCAAACTCGCCAATGAGCTCTTCAATTCTTACTTGCGCCTTTTCTGCCTCTTTTTTATACTTGATCGCCCTTGCCTCATGAATGGTTGCATGATACTTCATTTGTTTGTTTTCAACCTCCAAGAAGTGGTTGAAATTCCTCGCCCTTTGAAGATCTTCTTGTAACACCTCAATTTTCCCTTCTTTGTGAATGAGGAGGTTTTCAAGGATGCGGGCCTCGTTATCACTGTCATCGCTTGGGATAGGGATGACAGCTGATTTACCTCCATGCTTGGCACTTTCTCCAACTATGATTTTGCCTTTGAAAGCTAATCTGGCGCTTTTTCTCCTTGGCAAGCTAGAAGTTGTCCTTTTGGGCAATTTCCTCTTTTTAGGAACAACTTTGGTCACTGTCAAGGAGGCAGCTTCAGCTTGCTGTCCTTCCTCAACATCTTGTCCAGTTTGTGGCTCAAAAGGCGCTTCAATTGTTTGCTCAACTTGCTGCTCTTCAATTTCTGTCTGCTGCTGTCCCTCTTCTTGTACCTGCTGCTGTTCATCAACCTGTAGCTGCTGCTGATCTTCAAACTCTAGTTGCTGCTGTTCACTAATCTCCAACTGCTGCTGTCCCTCAATATCTAGCTGCTGCTGTTCACTGCCTTCTTTTTCTCCCTGTGGTTCGCTGCCCTCTCCTTCTCCCTGTTCACTTGGCTGCCCAGTGGTCATCTTGAGTTTTTTAGGGGTAGGCCTTAGACAAAACTGGGCGATGGACGAGAGTTTGATAGGAGACATGAGCAGGGAGGGACAGTGGTAATCTACATAGCTAATGAATGAATCCCATGAAACCCCTTCTCAAATTTGGTGTAGAAGATAATCTTGATCGAGGAATGATGAAAGAGAGAAGGGATTTGGCGAGGTGGAGCCTTCTTTTTGAATGATAGGCGCCATTTTCTCTATGCTTTTTGGACAAAAAAGTATGAAGAACAAAAAAGTACGGAAGGTTTAGTTGCCTGCTTCTGGTAAAATGCATCAACAAGCGGACATGGTAGGCATAAATTCGGTTAAACCTCCCTTCACAAGTGAAATATCTCACTATGGCTTTCATCAGCGGAGCATAACTTTCAAGAAGATAGGAGAAAGGGAAAATAACAGTGATGGTTTCCCTATGTTCAGGCTTGATGAAAGGTTTATAATCCTCTAGATCAAGATGCGCTTGCTTAAACCACTTTTCACCATGATACAGGATCTTGGTAGCCTTGGATACATACCTTGGAGAAATTTTGAAATCAAGACCCGCCAATTGGAAGTGTTTGTCTTTGAATCTCAAAGCACACAAATGTGTTAGTGGCGAAAAGCTCTTGACTTCTTCTATCCTTTGACAGAAATCAAGACGGCCTACTTCATGGAAAAAAACGCGATGGGTGAGCATTGATTTCTTCTATGGAGATAGGCTCATATCTCTTATGGGCCAGCTCTGTGATCTTGCTTTAGGCATTAGAAGCAACCTAACTTGGAAGAGGCAAACTGCCTTCACTGTATGAAAAATGCTCTGCTGGATTGAAACTGGTCACTATACTGTTCGGACAGATAGAAAATGTGGTTTAGGATAGATTGCAACAATGTTTTTTGTTTGAATAAAACACCTCTGCACTCCTTAAAAACAACAGCCCTTCACCTCTGGATGCACTTCAGCCAAGCAAACTTTCTAATATGGTACCCTGTGTGAAGATGGGACAAAACTCCTGTGTCAATTTCCTGTATAGAGTGTTAAGCAATCATAGCCACATCTCTGTCTTCAATGTAAAACTGCAATCATCAACCACCTGTCCTTTAGAAGTAGCCCTATTCACCTTTAGAGTATCTCTGTCAACAATTTCTCTGCCTGATAAAATATGGTTTCTAGAAAAGGCAGACCCAAGCTAGGTGAAAAAAAAACAATGCACAGTGCTTTAGGAAACACACCCTTCACTTGTGAAATTTAAGAAATCAAACACCACTTTTGTATCTCTGCCTCCAAAGTTAAATTCCCATCAATGAAACCTTGCCCTTCAGTGCACTATTCATCCTTAGAAACTCTTTGTCAATCAACTTTCAAAATGACACCATATGGTGAAAGAAAGGCAGAAATAGGTTAGGTGACATATCAGTGCACCATGCTTTTTAGGAAACCCACCCTTTTCTTGTGAGTTCAAAAGATCTATCAATACATCTATACCTCTGTCTTCAATGTTAGAGTTCAACCATCAAAAAGCTCTGCCCTCATTGTTCTGTTCACCTTTGAAGATCTCTGTCAACAACTCTTCACAGTAGTGACACAATACAGTGAAAAAAGGGGGCAATTTGCTAAAAGGTGTGCTTGTGAGAAAATGCCAACAATCACTCTGTTCTTGAAATATTTGATGTCAGCCAATACACAAAAATCCGTGCTCAAAGAGGCTTATATTCATTTAATAATTCTGTCCTGTACAGGTGTGCCCACTTTCCACTGTTTTGCATCTCAAGCAAACTACACCACATATGATTAGACTATTAATACACAGTATTGGAGCAAAAACTGACAGAGTTTTTAGAAGACTGTAGAGCTTTAAGACAGGGGTTATATGAGTTTTCTCTTTTAAAACAATAAATGGTCCTTTATGAATACAGCCCTCTGGAGATATAATGAAAACCTTTGTTTGAATGGATGGCAACTTTGTCAATAAGTTTCGAACAATATAAGGCAGTCAATCAACAGTTTTCCCCTGTAGCCTTGAGGTGGCTTTGAATAACATGGCAAAATGTATGAGAAATACCTGCGGGATCATTGAGCCTTGTGCGGGGGCCGGAGTAGCATTACAGGCCTTTAAAACACAACGCCTCCTTGACCTGACCATGCGCTCATTACAAAGCTTGTCGAATTCGGCTTTGATAGGTGGTCGGGCGACTATGCTCTGTGAGCCGAGTCGCTCCGACGAAGGTGGCCCGTGCAAAAATTCGCCCAGGCACGTCGCGCACAAATCCAGGCACGTCGCGCGGCTTCAAACGATGCTCGACTTTGCAATTTGACCCGAAAGTTGCTGCTTTGGTGCTAGGGAGGCACGGGATCCGTCTTTCAGTTTTGAAATTGAAAATATCTCCCTCAACCTTATTCTTTTATATCAATTCGAAACAAGTCTTAACGGTCTTAAACTTTGGAAAATGAATGTTGGTTTTTGACTCTGTTTTGTTTTTAAAACAGTGGGCTTGTCATTTTAATATAAAAACCCGAACATTGGCTCCCACCCCGAGCTTTTAAACCTGAACATCGCTTTTTCCTTTGAAGGACAGGGCTGGTTTTGTAAATTTGTCTTTGCAGTCTTTGGCCTTTTGATAGCTTCTCCAATCTTTAAATACAAAAGGTGCCAAGTTTACTGACCTAACTTGGATTTGGTTATGGTTTCTCAATTTCAAAAGGCGCCTCCTTTTTGTTTTAAATAACTTCCTGCCTGAAGGTACATTACTCATGATATATCTGTCTCTTGAATGGTGAGAGGGATGCATTTGCCCCAAACTCAAAAACTGACAATTTATCAAACTACCTCTTTGTCCATTTATGACATTGTACACCTATTTACCAAGTCCTTCTTGGGGGCCAAACTTGAATAACCTCTCACTGTTTGTGAGGTATGTCTGAAAGGATAAACTGGTGTAGCAGGAACAGCAGGGTTCTTTGAAACCTAGTTATTGTTTGACTTTGACCAGGGTATTTTGACTTTTTGTAATAGAACCATTTGCAAAGGTCAACTTTGTCCACTGTTTTACCTTCTTAGTGACAATCTAGGAAAAATAAATCAGAATGTATTTAAAGAGCATTTTGACAAACCTTGGCGACTGTTTGGTCATTTAACAGGAGATGGCCTATGTCCCTCCAATGTATTTGATAATCGCTGCTTTCAGGTGACTTATAAGTTTTCTCCCTGGACTGCAAGCGCCTTCTTTAGGTTGCATTCTTTCACACTATACTTCACTGTTTTTACTCAAAAGGATCTCCTCCAGACTTCTGGGCAAGGGATAGTGGAGTACTGTTTTCACCATTTCCTTTTAAAGAAACTGCTACTTGTGGTATCAATGCATGCATATGTTCAATGTTGTCTCCCTTCCACTTCAGGTACAGTCTGACAGACAGCTCTTTTGAATAGGAGCACCAACACCTTTGCATCATCAGCACTATCATTTACCTGTGCAATGACCTTTATTCAATTTCTTTGTGTCCTTTCTCTGCACTTTTTAGACCCATCAGTTTTCAACAACCTGCAATGGCTTTGGCCATCTGCTCATATATGGAGGAGGCTCTTCATCAGGTAAGGTATCTGAAGGCTTTTTGACAACTCTGTTTGACACAGCCTTTCTCTGAATGTGATGGTAAGTAAACCACTTGAAAAACATCAATCTTAGCATCTTTACTTGCAAGCATCACTGTATTTCAGAAGAAACCCTAGCCACAGTGACACTGTTCCTCTGTACTGCTCTAAGGGTGACTAAAATATCATCATGTGTTTTGGTCATCTCATGACAATCCATTTGAAGGATAGTCTCTGTAATTATGGAGATCAGTGTCTTTTGAGAAACAAGAACTTTCCTTCTGCCTGTGTAATGGCATTGGTTAACAGCATCTATTCCATTTGATCCTGGACAAAACAGGCTTCTTATGATTGGGATGTTTACTGATGACAAGCCTTTTCAAAGTTCAACAATTTGCATGATTTGAAAGCTTCAGATGACTTTCTTTATCAAACCAGACTCTCCTTTCCTTTGAGCTAGCATATTTCAACTATATTCCTGTTATGATCATCAGTCACATTCATAAAACCTGGAGTCCCTGTTTCATTTGTTTCAGTTCAAGTCAAACCTGGACTTTTGCAATCTTCTAAGTTAATACTAGCCCGCGCCTTCTGCTTATGGATGAAGGAGGCGCCCTAACCCTCTGCTTGTAAATGAAGGAGGTTCTGGGCCTTGACAATTTACCAGTTTGCTGAGACAGTGGTGTCCCTTTCTTACTGTGATTTTCATGCTGGAAAGAGCTGTAAGGTCCTGATGAGTGACTTTGGTTTTTCAGCTTCATCTCAGGCTCATAATACATTTAGAAGCAGCTGTTCCTCTAACTGTAGATCAAGCATTTCCTCCTGAGATGAAGTTATATTTCCTGCCTTTGTAGAAACCATAGAACACTGTGAAAAACCTAATAGTCAGCTTGAGATTGGGCTTTATGCAGTGCTGAGATCTAGGGGATATGAGTGGCGCGACTTAGGGCTGTTTGTCAATTTCATTTGCAAAGTAAGAGGTCAGTCATGGTAGGTCTGTTGCAGATGGAGGCTTTTTGGCTTTTTGATGATTGCCAAGGGTGAAATGTCTTAAAGCACCACTTCCTAACATAGGGGAGACTTTTGAAACAGATGTGGATTTTCCTTTTAAAGCTGGTGGGCAGACCAATAAGGCTGAAGCTAGATAAGATAGTGATAATGAGGTTTTGATTTCGACATGGGCGGACTGAAAAGGTAGAAAGGCGAAAAAAGTTTTAGGAGGGTTTTCTGGATGACATATTGACATAAGGAAATCAGTTTCTAGAAAACTCAGCTGTAGATATAGTCATCACTAACATGTAAAAAATACTGATGGCTAACAGTGGCTCCATTTGGGGAGGGCAGCTCCTCGTCAGGAGGTGTCCAGAATTCAGATTTTTGGCTGATGAAGACCAGTGCCTTATCCATTGGCGCAAAATTTACCCTTCTCTTGATGTTATTTCTGAAAAATGACAGCATGGTTAACATCAATGATACTTCTACCTACCCCACTATCTTTCCTAACATTTTTTCTTCTTTTTGGCGCATTTTAACTAGCAGCCTTTTGACAATGCATACTTTTTCTTTTTGCAAAATGAACCTACCTATTTCTACTCTTATATCTGCCGGGAGTTCAGATTAAGCTGATGAACTCCTTCATTTCTCTACCTAAAACTAAATCGACTGTCAAGATTAAGCGGTTTGACAGGATTTCATTCTCTAATCTACAACATGAAATTCAAAAATGATCAAATCAGGATTAGGCAGTCTGATTTGTCATGCATTTGCGGCATAAAAGACAAGCTGCACACAAATGTTATTCTGCAATAAAAGGAAACTAGACAAGCGGGCTAAGATGTACAAGGTGTTTTTCATCCCTCGCTTCTCTCTTTGGTTCTGTTTTAGGCATGTGGAACCAGAATCTCTCCCTAATCTAAGCTCTGTGATAAGTCAATCTTACACAATGTTGACTATCTTGGCACTCACTAACTTATCAGCAAATAAATTAAAACATGCTCAACTATGATTAGGCTAGATAGCTGAACAAGACATTGGAGCACTAGTAGCGGCATCTAGACTTGCTCGCTTTCTGAAAGACTATTTTTTGGAACATGGGGCCTTTGTTCTATCTTCACTTGCCCTCTTTTCTGCTTTTTACTGTTTTTGACTTTCCTATCTTTTATTGTTTTTGACTTTTCTATTTTTTCAATATTTCAAACAATGGTATGTACAATGACTGAAAGTGTTTCTAACTCAAAAATCTTGGAAATGACGGAATTTCAGCATCTTATCCTCGTAAGGATCTCCTCTCACCCTTGGCCCACTTAACTCTTGAAAAGAAAAATTTGGGAAATTTTCTCTCTCTAACATGACATAGGGATTCACGCAAGAATCTCTAAACAGCCCAGTATCCTCCCTCTGTACCTCTTTGAATATCTGATTTCCACTCCTTTCCTTACTGTATGCTTTCTTCAGAACTAGACAAGCGGGCTAAGATGTACAATGTGTTTTTCATCCCTCGCTTCTCTCTTTGGTTCTATTTTAGGCATGTGGAACCAGAATCTCTCCCTAATCTAAGCTCTGTGATAAGTCAATCTTACACAATGTTGACTATCTTGGCGCTCACTAACTTATCGGCAAATAAATTTAAACATGCTCAGCTATGATTAGGCTAGATAGCTGAACAAGACATTGAAGCACTAGTAGCGGCATTTAGACTTGCTCGCTTTCCGAAAGACTATTTTTTGGAACATGGGGCCTTGGTTCTATCTTCACTTGCCCTCTTTTCTGCTTTTTACTGTTTTTGACTTTCCTATCTTTTACTGTTTTTGATTTTTTCTATTTTTCAATATTTCAAACAATGGTATGTACAATGACTGAAAGTGTCTCAAACTCAAAAATCTTGGAAATGACGGAATTTCAGCATCTTATCCTCGTAAGGATCTCCTCTCACCCTTGGCCCACTTAACTCTTGAAAAGAAAAATTTGGGAAATTTTCTCTCTCTAACATGACATAGGGATTCATGCAAGAATATCTAAATAGCCCAGTATCCTCCCTCTCTACCTCTCTGAATATCTGATTTCCACTCCTTTTCTTACTGTATGCTTTCTTCAGGTAATGTATGTACTCTTGATAATTCTTGAAATAGATAGTGACATCATCAAGGTATGCAAAAACACAGAAATTTAAAACTAGGAACATGGCCTTCACGAACAGATTTCTGATATTGGGTGGTTTAGCAATTTTGAATTTGAAATCAGATTAACCTCCCGCAAACTGGAAAAAATCTTTAAGTTGTTTACTTTGTAAAGGAATCTGATGATTATGATCTGAAAGATGATCTTGCAAGAATACATGATTAGAAACATTTTCAATTGGTGAATCATGATCTTGAGTAGAAAAAACATGATTTTTGTTGTATGGAGATGCAGTATTATTTCTAAAATCAAAGCAGATTTTATGGCCACTAGTTTTATCTTTGATCATTTCAGTTTGTTTTAGTTTGTTGTGTTTGCTTTTGTTAAAGTTGTTCTTTGAGGAAAAGGTAGTGACACAATGTTTTCCCTTGTTTTTTCTGTAGAAATTAGTATTTTGCATGAGATTCCTGATTTTAGCATTTCTAAGTTCTTCATGAAAGGACAAAATATGAGCCACTTTCAGTAGTTCAGGTATGCTGGGATTATAACTGTCATTCTTGCTTATAAGAAGTTCATCTGGCATTTTCTCAAGATGTTGAGCTACTGAGGTTATGGTCAAAGTTTTATTTGCAGTAGGAGGGTCACATGATGGTAAATCTTTGAGGTATGGTAGAAACATTAAACTCCCTTTCTCCCAGGTTCCAAATAGGTTTATGATGTGTAGGTCTTCTAAAGCTTTTACCCGGAAGAAATTTCCACAAGCTACTGCTGGTGTTTGACTAAAGCTAGAGCAATTTTCTTGATAGTACATGAGAGTTTGTGCTTCTTGCTCTAATCCTACTTGGGAGAGGGGAAACTTACTTTCTTCAAGACACAGCTGTTCATGATCATGGTAGTTTTGAGTGTCCAGTTCATCATAGGGTACCAGGGACAACTGATGCGGTGGATCTAAGTCTTTATCAGTTTCTTCTAACTCTTCTTCCATGTTTACATCAATATGCATAATGAAAGAGTTTAGGTCGGACCGCAAAGAACACATTGGAATGTTATCTGGCCTATCTTGACTGCTGATCATGTATTTCATGTGTGATTCGCGGTATAGAATTCTGGTCTGACCAAACACAGGAATGGTGGCATATGACATGTCTAGTTGGATGTTCCCTTGGAGTTTGGCTCCCCAAGATCTGGATAGGAGCATCCCGACTTGGGAGGAATGTCTGCCACTACTATATCCATGATTAGATGTTTCGCGGGTATTTGGGCCAGACTAAAACAAAGGTCTTTGATCAAACCCAGGCATTGGACTCTGCTTGAATCAAATGAATACAAGTCTTTGTATGGTCTTGTGATCTCCAAGCCTAATCTTTCCATTACTACCTTCAGCATAAGATTATGCGAGGCGCCGGAGTCTAGCATGGCATTGTGGAGGATTTGGTCGTGGATGTTTAGGCTAATGTAAAATGGAAGAGTAACTCCCTCTTGGAATTTTCCTTCTACCTTTGGACCAAACAATACTTCAGGAATGTCATCAGTGAGATTAACAGTGTTCGCATCATTCCCTAGATTTAAGACTTTTAGTACTTTGGATTTATAAGAGTTTTGGGCAATGAGTTCAGTAAGAGGCATGGTGATTTTGATCTTAGCGATCTCGCCTTCAAAGCTAAAAGGCACTTGAAGTTTAGATATGTTTGTTTCAGCTTTTTCAGCTAAGACCTTGTCTATGTTCTGAGTTTGTTGACCTTGTTTAGGGGTTTTGTTTGCCATAGTTGTTTTGGTGACCTTGGTAGAAGTATCAGGAGTATATGAGAGAGGACTAGTTTGGGTAACTTTAGCTTGGCTTTGATCAGTCTTTTCAACCTTGATTCTGTCACTGCTTGATGCTTTTTTGAGGATGGTATATGGAGCTTTAGCAGTATCAGAGTTACCTTTCTTGACATTATCTTGGTTTCTTTTGCTTCTAAGGTCATATTGCCTGTGGGCTTCTTCAATAGCATTTTGAAATTCTATGGCAGGGTCATCAGGATCCTCATAATTGGTCTCATCTTGATCAGGCGAAAAGAAGGCTTGTTCTTCTTCGGTGAGGTACACCTCACCTTCATTGTCAGACCCTATGAGGTTTAAATGATGTTCATCAAGAGGTTCTGAGTCCCTATCATCTTCTTCCACATAGTTTTAATTGAATGGTGGCCTGATCTGTTGGTCATTATCCCTTGGTCTGTTTTGGGGCTGTTCCCTCCTAAAGTTTTGGTTTCGGTTTCTGATTGGAGGGTTTGGCTGGTTGTCCCTAACAGGAGCTTTTTCATTGATCCTTTCCCACATTTTAGCCATGGAGTTGACTAAGTCATCTATTCTGGGATCTAGGGAAGGTGACGAAGTGGAGACCTCATCTCTATATGTGACCTTTCTTTCTGATCTAGTCCTAGCTCTTTTTTCAGCTAAGTTGGCATCTGCTTTTATAGCTATTTGTTGCATTTCCTCCAAGGTAGGGGTATCCTTGTCTCTCAGATGATATGTCATGTCCGGATCAAAACCCTCAGGAAATTTTGCCAAAGCTAAACCAAGTGGAGGTTTGAAATGAGGTGTGAGGGAGTTATATGCACTGTTGAACCTAGTACAGTAAGCTTGGACACTTTCCCCATTTTCCCGTTTTAGATTGTTATATTATGACAGGATTTGAATGGGGTTTCTTCGGATTTCCCACCTATTTCTGAAAATTTGATGTAGTTCTGGGATATCATGGATACTGTTTGGAGCTAAGCTTTTGAACCATACTTTGGGTTCACCACCAAGACTTTGGGCAAATATTCTCATTCGGACAGTCTCGTCTTGTACCTCTAGGTATTCATAAGCATCAGTCATTCTACTTATATGTTGTTGAGGTGTGGTGGTGTCTTCTCCAGTAAAGTGTGGGATCTTGTCTTGATATTTGTTTGGGAGAGGAGCTAAAGGTGGTGGCAACACCAAAGGTGCGTACCAGGCTGCCATGACTGGAGCTAATGGATGTTGTGCAAGATGAGGACTGGTAGGCTGAAATGAAGTGGTTTGAACAGTGGTGGTTTGACCAGGTGTAGCGGATGAACTTGGACTAGTGATCTGGTTTTGAGCAGATCTGGGATGATAGGAGCCAAATTGATAAAGAAGCTGGAAATCAGGAGGAGTGGCTGGTGAAGCTTCTCTAATAGGACTCTGTGGTGGGTTCGGGGGTTCAAGATCGTCGAAGTTTATCTTACTATATGATTTGCTTCGGGGAAGAGCTTGTGATGACTCTAATTCCGAAGGTGAATCTAGAAGGATATTGCGAGTTTTAGGTACAGATCTTGTTCTACGGATGGATCTATCGGTAGCTAGATGATCAGTTTCGGAAGCTTGCCACAGAATCTTTTCTGGGTCATCTACTATGATAGGGGGATTTGGGTCTGGATGGGATCTGGTATTGATTCTTCGTGAAGCCAGATTTTAGATCCAGAGCTTAGAGAGAATGATATTGGTGAATGTTCCGGATGAGTGATTTCTCTAAAGTTATACTAAGGCGAAGGATGGTCAAAAATAGAAGGGATGGATTAGTGGAGTCGCCAGGTGGAAATGGGTTGTTTTTGTGAAGATAGCTATGGTCCACCACCAGTAACTAATCTGAGAATGTTTTTTGGATTTTCTGAGTTTATGTGCAGCCTATGTTTTGTTAAAGTATCCTAGACTTGTTTCAACACTTTGCTAGGGTGATGAGAACAAAAAGAGTTTTACTCTAAAAAATGAGTCTATGGACTGCTTGCTTGTTTATGGTACCTAAGGACCAAAGAGTCTATAAGAGTTTGCTAGACTGTCATGTACTCAGTGTCTTACCATCTCCCGCTATGTTAGTGAGTGATGGGAAAGGTCTATCGGAAAGTAGCCTAGAGTTTGGTGAAATAGTAAGGCTTACTAGAGTTTAGTGGAGTCGCCAGGTGGAAAATTGGTTGTTATGAGATATATTTGTATGGTCCACCACCAATAATATCAAAAACCAATCTAAGGGATTTTTTGTGGTTTTTTCTGAGTTTTATGTGCAGCCTAGGATGTAAGAGTGTTATAAACCTGATTCATCACTTTGCTAAGATGGTGAAACAGAGAGTTTACACTAAATGATTCTAAAGGCTGATGGTTCAAGTTTAAAATTTGAAGGACTAAGGAGTCTATAAAAGTTTGCTAGACTATCATGAACTCAATAAGTCCCACCGTGATCGCCATTATGTTAGTGAGCGGTGGGATAAGTCAATCAGCTAGTAATCTCAAAAAGTCTCTAAAGATGAGGGAAACTAAGTTTTTTAATCACTCAGAGTCCCACCGTGATCGCCATTATGTTAGTGAGCGATGGGATAAGTCAATCAGCTAGTAATCTCAAAAAGTCTCTAAATATGAGGGAAACTAAGTTTTTTAATCACTCAGGGTCCCACCGTGATCGCCAATATGTTAGGGTCCCGTGATTTGGCCGATTGGCGAGCCAAATGACGATGTAACATCAAACCAAGCTTTAGAGCCCAAGGACCTAGCCTTCCTGGACTCAGAGAGGGCTCTCTCTATATGTGTAAAAGATGTCGGTGTGTTTACTTGCGGTGTTCTGATATTAGGCTAGTTATGAAGTATGTTTTTAGTTTTTTGGTTTTTTAAGTTTGTGAGGAATGAAACTGATCAAATACATAAATTGGATAACAAGATGTAGATAAATTGGGCTATGGGGTCAAACAGGTCAAGGAAGCTTATGAGGTGATGATGTAAAGCTGCTGTAGGGCCGATTTGATTCACAGTAGAAGGGATCTCTGGGCAAAATGGATTAAATGAACAATAAGTTGGTGAAAGACAAGGGATTTCAAGTGAAAAATAGTTAATAGCAGACATAAACATGTAATAGCAAGCCATTAATCATGCTAGGAATAACTATAAGCTAATCAATACATAGAAATCAAACATTCCAGCCATACATAGAGGTATAAGACCCTCTAACTTCGGGAAATGGCTATCAGGCTTTGGGGAAAACACATGAGACAAAATAACAACTCATAAACCACGCCGGAATGCCTAAACATAGTCTCTAAGTCATTGGGCACTTTGACAAACAAGCTTTCATAGTTTTAGGCAAAGGGCTAGATCGGGACTAGGCCTCCTTGGTTCAACAAGATGATCAACAAATCAGTCAAAGAGAAAGTTTTATGGACAGAACTATGGGCAGCTAATAGGTAGGTAGGGCAAACCTTACATCCTACTCAACATACATAGAACTTATGAATAAAACTTAGCAACAATACCTTAGGTTACTAAAGAGCAGCTAAGAATTCTTTAGCATAACTAAGGGAGAAGAAAACATCAAGCTATGAAGATTCAGGGATTTTGAGGTGCCTCCATAGGCATATCTCAAAATCAATCTTTACTGATCTATAGCAGCAAGAAATATGAATTATGAGTGAAAACTAGAAGACAAAACACATTAAGAAGCACTATACCATTCTACCATGACAAGGAATCCATCAACAAGCCTTCACCATTCCTCAAAAGCATCCAAGAGGCGGTCCAAAAATCATAACTCAAGTGTATTCTTCAAAGCTCATATGACCAATGTATTAATTCTTCTCTCAAGTTCAGCCTCTGATTTACAATGAGAACCATGGGATAAATAGGCTTGAGGGAGGAAAACCTCATGGAGCAACTAGCTATCCCATTGGCCAAGTCAAAATATCTAAACTTGTCCTTGAGGCTTTGCAAAGCCCAAAGCACAAAATATCCCATAAAATATCTAAAAAACTGCTAAAAACAGAAATTATATTGACTTTACATGATTTTCCCATGATAAAAATAGCTTAACGCACATTTGGGAAAAGCAGATTTTTGGAGTTCAAAAATTACAAAAATACTTCATATTTATGCCTGAAAAAGGTCCCCTGACTTGCTGGATGCAAATGGAAGTCTTCCTGATGTTGAAATGAGGCTCATGATGGCTCTTTGGAAAGATCTCTGTGTCTGCTTTCCGGCGCAAGTGGAATCACCTCAATCTGATCTCTGAAAGTCCCTCAAAACTGTACCTGTGCGCAAAAACCCAGAAAATAGCAGGCTGCTGATATGGCGGGCAGAATGTGCAAAATGAGGCTATTTTTCGCCAATTTGGAGGGGCGAATGATCTTCAAATGCCCTGAAAATCGCTGGAGACCTGCTCATGGAATTATGAAACCTATTGGGATCATCCTCCTCCCTTGACAACTCATCAAACTGAAATGGCGCATTTATGAGTTTTTGGCGAAAAACCCCAAAAATGCCAAAAAACAAAAAGTTTCCGAAACAGGCCCAAAATTGGCATGCATGACCCTCAAGGGTCCATAAAAACATGCTCCGAAGCTGAAGCCAAAATATCAAGGGCTGATATGATTTTTTCTTCTTTCCGTGCTAGGCGCCTCTCCTTCAACTTCTTCAATTTTTCTTGTGCTACCTTCAATTTTCGCCTGGCAAACTGATTTAGCTTCTGAAAGTGAAGAGTCATTTTTCTCTGTAGCTCAAGATCCCTGTTTGCCTTCTCAAGCTTTGTTTCCAAATGCTGGTTAGCCCTCTCAAGCCATGCTTCCTTTTTTTCCTCAATTTCCTGCTCAAAGAGGGCAGTGAGAGGAAAGGCTTCGAATTGAGCTTGTTCTTCTGCTCTCTGTTTCTCCAAGGCTTTTCTAAGCCCGATGGTCCTAGGCCTCTTTCGCCTAGGCTGGTCCTCTTCCTCTTCATCATCAAACTCGCCAATGAGCTCTTCAATTCTTACTTGCGCCTTTTCTGCCTCCTTTTTATACTTGATCGCCCTTGCCTCATGAATGGCTGCATGAAACTTCATTTGTTTGTTTTCAACCTTCAAGAAGTGGTTGAAATTCCTCGCCCTTTGAAGATCTTCTTGTAACACTTCAATTTGCTCTTCTTTGTGAATGAGGAGGTTTTCAAGGATGCGGGCCTCATTGTCACTATCATCACTTTGGATAGGGATAATAGCTAATTCACCTCCATGCTTTGCACTTTCTCCAATTTTACTTTTGCCTTTGAATGCCAATCTAGCGCTTTTTCTCCTTGGCAAGCTAGAAGTTGTCTTTTTGGGCAATTTCCTCTTTTTAGGAATAGTTTTGATCACTGTTAAGGAGGCAGCTTCAGCTTGCTGTCCTTCCTCAACATCCTGTCCAGCTTATGGCTCAAAAGGTGCTTCAATTGTTTGCCCAACTTGCTGCTCTTCAATTTCTGTCTGCTGCTGTTCCTCTTCCTGAATTTGCTGATGTTGCTCACTAATCTCCAACTGCTGCTGTCCATCAACCTCTAGCTGCTTTCCACTGATTTCCAACTGCTGCTGTCCCTCAAAATCTGGCTTCTGCTGTTCATCATCCTCCTTTTCTCCCTGTGGCTCACTGTCCTCTCCTTCTCCCTGTTTACTTGGCTGCCCAGTGGTCATCTTGAGTTTTTTAGGGGTAGGCCTACTAGATAAAGGCACTGGGCGATGGACAGGCTGAGTAGGAGACACATGAATAGGAGGGACATTGGTGAAATCGGCATGGCTAATGAATAAATCCCATGAAACTCCTTTCTTCTCCAGCTGGTGTAAGAAGATGATTTTGATCAAGGAATGATGAAAGAGAGAAGGGATTTGTTGAGGTGGAGCTTTCTTTTGGACAGTAGCTGCCATTTTCTCTATGCTCTTGGACAAAAAGTATGGAAGGTTTAATTGCCTGCTCCTGGTAAAATGCATCAACAAGCGAACATGATAGGCAAATATTTGGCTAAACCTCCCTTCACAAGTGAAATATCTCATTATGGCTTTCATCAGCGGAGCATAACTATCAAGAAGATAGGAGAAAGGAAAAATAGCAGTGATGGTCTCCCTATGTTCCGGCTTGATGAAAGGTTTATAATCCTCCAGATCAAGATGCGCTTGCTTAAACCACTTTTCACCATGATACGGGATCTTAGTAGCCTTGGATACATACCTTGGGTAGATTTTGAAGTCAAGACCTGCAAGCTGGAAGTGTTTGTCCCTGAATCTCAAAGCGCACAAATGTGTAAGTGGCGAGAAACTCTTGACTTCTTCTATCCTCTGACAGAAATCAAGACAGCCTACTTCATGGAAATTGAAAAGCACTGATGGGTGAGCATTGATTTCTTCTATGGAGATAAGCTCATATCTCTTATGTTGTCCGCCTTTGTGATCTCGTTTTGGAGGCATTCTGACTTTGAAACAAGCTTTGGAAGAGACACACTGCCTTCGCTATATGAAAGATGCTCTGCTGGATTGAAACTGGCCACTACACTGTTTGGATAGTCTAGACAAAATGGTTTTGAATGAAATGTAACAATGCTTCCTTGAATAAGCCCCCTCTACACTTCTTAAAAACAGTCCTTCAACTCTGGATACACTTCAGCTATGTAACCTTTTTAACAATGGTACCACGTGTAAAAGATGAGGTAACTGCTTTGTAGATTCTCTGTGCACAGTTTTGAACAATCACCCCTCTTGTGACTTTGTTAGAGGCCAACCTACACTGTTATTTGTGTTTTCAAACAAAACTTGAATATGAAAACCCTGCTCTTTAGGTCATTCACCTTGAAGAATACCTCTGTCAACAGATTTCTGTAGAGACCATACAGTGGAAAGAAAGGAGACCTTTTGGTTAGGTGAAAAATTAGCCCACAGTGTTAAGGAAAACACCTTTCACTTGTGACTTTTGAGAAGTCAATCACCACCTTTATACCTCTGCCTTTGATGTCAAAATCCAACATCAACAACCTCTGTCCTTCACTATGTTGTTTACCTTTGAAAATCTCTGTCAACAAGTCTTCAACATGACACAATATGGTTTCTAGGAAAAGCAGACTCAAGTTAGATTGTAAAATCAGTGCACAGTGCTTTGTGAAGGACACCTTTTCTTGTGAAGTTAAAAGATCAACCAACACTTCTATACCTCTGCCTCTAATGTTTTAAAGTTTCAACCATCAACAACTTTGCCCTTTAGAAAGTGGCTCTGTTTACCTTCAGAAAAACCCTGTTAACAAATCTTCAACCTGTACCTCTGTATTAATCTTAACTTCAAATACTAACAACTCTGCTCTTTAGAAAATGGCCCTGTTTCACCCTCAGAATCCCTCTGTCAACAAATTTCTGTAGATACCATACAGTGGAAAGAAAGGAGCAGACTTAGCTTGGGTGAAAAATCAGTGCAACAGTGGTTTAGAGAACACATTCTCTGCTTCAGCCAGGAATTATTTTCAAATTTGTGAGTTTAAATAGTCCATCAACACCTCTATACCCCTGCCTCCAATGTTTAACATTTAACCACCAACAACTCTGCCTTTTAGAAAATGACTCTGCACCTTTGGAAACTCTTTGGTAACAATTTTTCACAGTAGTGACAAAATACCGTGAAACAGGGGGCAGTTTGCTACAAAGGTGTGTTGGTGAGATAATGACAACAGTCACTCTGTTCTTGAAACCTCTGATGTCAACCAATATATGATTTGAAAACGACACAAACTGGTTTCTAACCATAAAACCCCGTATTATCACAATGCAATTACCTCATCTCACTGTGTAGATAATAATGGCAAGGTCCGAGGTTTTTAAACATTCTTGTCATTTATCAATATCTTGCAATCGATGGGGAATTCATAAATACCTTAAACTTTGATGGACGCCCTCTTGAAAGGATGAAAGAAACCCTGGATACTCTGGATAGCTGCGCGGCAACCTTTGGAGAAAACCCGTCGCGCAGGAAAACTTGTCGGGTTGGCCTGTCGTGTGGTCGGGCGGCCTTGTATAGGCACGTCGCGCCGACGAAGAGGCCCCGTGTATTTTGCTGCCCAGGCACGTCGCGCCAAATCCCAGGCACGTCGCGCTGCTTTTTCTAGGGCAAACCTGTGAATTTCCGACCAGATTCTCTTTGTCTCGATGCTGGAGAGGCGTGGGCTCTTCTTCAGTTTTTTGAAAATGAAAAATTTACACCATAATTACCCTTTGATACTATATCACCATAAATCTCCAACGGTCACTTACCCTTTCGGAATTAACATTGATTTTTAACTCTGTTTGTTTTTTCAAACAGTGGGTTTGTTATTTGCATATATATACCCGCCCTTTGATTCTGACCCCGAGCTCTGAACTTCGACCAATAATCCAAGCATATCTATATTATCTCTGCTATTGTTTTTTAACAACATTGGTGCTATTTCTGACGTACGGAAACCCACCTTACCATTGTGAAGATAATGCTAAAAAAAAAAAAACAACTGTTATGCTTCTAAAAAAACAGGGCTTGCTTTGTTAACGTATCTTGACTGGTGCATTGGTCTTTTTATAAAAGAGATATTGCAAAAACTCAACTTTGTCCCCTGTTTTGATAAGTTAGGCGAAATGTTAAGGAAGAAAAGTCATCCAAAAACTGGCAAAAGGCATTTGAAGCTGTTTTATCACTTCAACAGGGGATTGCCTGTGTCACTCCAACTTGTTAATAATTTCTGCTATTAGGTGACTTATAAGCTTTTCTCCTTAGACTGTAAGCGCCTTCTTGTAGTTGCATGCTTTCACACTATACTCCTCTGCTTTACTCAAAAAGAGATCTTTTAAACTTAATGGCAGGTGACAATGGGGTACCTTTAACCCTTTTTTAAAGCAACTACTCTTTGTAGTATCAATGCATGCCTATGTTCATTGCTGTCTCCCTTCCATTTTAGGTACAGTCTGACAGACAGCTCTTTTGAATAGGAGCACCAATACCTTTGCATCATCAGTACTATCATTCACCTGTACAATGACCTTTATTCAGTTTTTGGTATCCTTCCACTGCTTTCTTGTATCAATTAGTTTTAGCAACTTGCAATGGCTTTGGCCCTCTACTCATGCATGGAGGAGGCTCTTCATCAGATAAGGTGTCCGGAGACTTTTTGACCACTATGATCGACACAGCCTTTCTCTGAATGTGGTGGTAAGTAAACCTCTTGAAAAACACCAATCTTAGCATCTTTACTTGCAAGCATCACTGTGTTTTAGAAGAAAACCCTAGCCACAGTGACACTGTTCTAAGGGTGACTGAGAAATTTATCATTTGGATTGTTTATCTCATGACCTGTTACTTGACAAAAACTCTTTGTGACTATGAAGGTCAGTGCATTTGAAAAAGCTAAGGGCTTTCTTTCTGCATGTGTAATGACATTGGTTAACAGCCTCTATTCCATTTGATCTTGAACAAAACAGGCTTCTTATGATTTGGATGTTTAATGATGACAGGTCCCTCTAAAGTTCAACAATTCATATGGTTTGCAAGTTTGAAATGAGCTCCTTTATCAGGCCAAACTCCCCTTTCCTTTGAGCTTATCATATTTCCACTATATTCCTGTTATGGTCATCAATTACATTCATGAAACCTGAAGATATTGTTTCATTGTTTCAGTAAAGGCAAACCTGGACTTTTGAAACCTTCTGAGTCAACACTGGCCTACGCCCTCTGCTTATGGATGAAGGAGGCGCCCTAACCCTCTGCTTGTAAATGAAGGAGGTTCTGGGCCTTGACAATTTACCATTTTGCTGAGACAGTGGCGACCCTTTCTTACTGTGATTTTCATGCTGGAAAGAGCTGTAAGGTCCTGATGAGTGACTTTTGTTTTGCAACTTCATCTCAGGCTCACAATACATTTAGAAGCAGCTGTTCCTCTAACTGTAAACTCAAACATTTACTCCATGAGATGAAATCTGTTTCCTGTCTTTGTAGAACCATAGAACACTGCGAAAAACCTAATAGTCAGCTTGAGGTTGGGTTTTATGCAGTGCTGAGATCTAGGGGATATAAGTGGCGCGACTTAGGGCTGTTTGTCAATTTCATTTGCAAAGTAAGGGATCAGTCATGGTAGGTCTGCTGCAGATGGAGGCTTTTTGGCTTTTTGATGATTGCCAAAGGTGAAATGTCCTAAAACGCCACTTCCTAACATAGGGGAGACTATTGAAACAGATGTGGGTTTTCCTTTTAAGGCTGATGGGCAGACCAATAAGGTTGAAGCTGGATAGGATTGTGATATGAGGTTTTGATATTTGACATGGGCGAACTGGAAAGGTAGAAAGGTGAAAAAAGTTTTAGGAGGGTTTTCTGGATGACATATTGACATAAGGAAATCAGTTTCTAGAAAACTCAGCTGTAGATATAGTCATCACTAACATGTAAAAAATACTGATGGCTAACACCCTCCATACTAAGAAATTCAAAAAACTGCTACCAACTGCCATTAACTGTATTCTGCTGAAGACTACTGCCAGTCCGGTTTCCCAGGATCCATCTAACGTCAGCTTGTACCTGTTAAACAAGTGCCATTTTCCCATAAACAGGTATTTATTCCGATTTCCTGCTGAAACTCTGTTAAAAATCCTCGTTCGAGTTTCAATTCCGCAATACAGTCTGAAAAAGCTTCAATGTGATGTGTTTTAGTTCCCAGAACTGTAATTACTATCTCCAAACCTGAGATTGTGCCCCATTTTCATAAAAACCCCCGAATTTCCATTTTTGAATCCACAAGAACCAAAAATGGAAGTCCCGGTGGCTTTAAATGTTGCTCCATTGAATGCCCCTCATAGAGGATTGGAATATTTTCCATTAGTGGATAAAGATTTTCAGATCAAAGACTTAGTTTTCAGTGAAAGCCCCCTTCGAATTCATTGTCGCTGCAGAGATAATTATTTGATTGGCGTGGACATTATTGGTTTATGGGAATCTAATTTCCCGAGATACCTTTTACCCTCAGTCCATATCTTCCCTGAAAGTATCCATTATTGCCATGCTAATTATGATCCAATTCGGAGACCAGTTTTATCCCCAAACCAGAATGTCCTTTTCCCTATTACTGCTCAGTCTATCAATGATATGCTCCATTTTCAACCTAGTCAAAAACTCACTCCCTTGTCCATTGGAGAATTTCTTGAAAAATCTACCTAGTTGTCCCCTGAAGAGGTAAAACGCATCTGTCAGACTTTCATGCTACCTGAACATCAGCCCAAGGGCACACCTCCCTATGCTAGTGCCTTTTTTTACTGAAATGGGCCAGATTATTCTGAATTTGATTTCTTTTATCATAGGCTTTAATACTAGTGAGTATGTTGATGAGTTAACTCTAGTATTATTGTCTATCTTCACTCCTGGACAGCCTCCTACTGTCAAATATGACTTGGCGTCCTACATTGCAGATAAAATCCATGATCAATTCATGAGATTAGAGAATGAGAAAGTGTTCAAGTATTCTTCAGTCATTTACCATCTCATGCTCTATTACCAATCTGAAAACTTTCCTTTCCATGTTCAAAAGCTTAATGTCCAAGGAAATCCCAGGTCTGTCATATTTTGGTCAGCCATCACCCATAATTGCAGAGATTCTCCTTATTCCTATAATGAATTCATTGATCTGTTTATACACCATGCAACTACCTTGTTGACAGGAGTTCCTCCTCCAAGACTCAGCAATGAAATTAAGAAAACTCTGCAACTTTCAAAACACTACAAAATTGGTGATTGGTACTTGTACCAAAATTATACAGAAGTCAGAATATATGGATGTGAATTATGTCCATTTAAATTGCCAAAGTATGTGCCTATGAGACTTTTTGCTTTAGAGTACTTCAGGCAAATGAATAACGCTGATATTATTCATTTTTGTAATGCAAAGAAGAAAGCCCAACTCCGAATCAAAGGTCAATTAGTTCGATTTATATGCAATTATAGGGATGTTGGACAAGAAGATGAAAGAATACTATAAGACCGTTTCAGATTGCAAAAGAGTTTCTACTGGGCCCCTTATGACCCATTCAGCGTCATTTGTGACAAAATAATGAAAAATAAATCAGCACCTTACATCCATCATAGGATTCCAGAAATTGAACAGTATGCTAATAAAGATGAATGGGTGGAGGGAACATTAATTGAACAGGATAATGAAGAAGTCAATATGGACAATGTAATGAAAGATCTTGGAAAAATGCTTGACCTAGAATTTTTTGGGCAAGTGCAGGTACCATACATTGGTCCTTCTTCAGCAGGGAATTTTCAACAGGAATTACAGGAAATCATTCCATCAATTGCAGTTGAATCCAAAGGAAAAGAGAAAGAGCCTGAAATACAAGTGATTGAAACATTCAAAATGACAGAACAACCTCAAACTTCCAAAGGACAGGATCAAGTACATGTTTCTTCTGTTCAAACTAATCCAATAGAAATATCAATCTTACAGACTCCATCTAAAGCGGAAAAGGGCAAGAAAAGAGAGGCTGAAGGTACTACTCCTCTTAATGAATCTTCACAACAACCTCAGACCAAAAGACAAAAAGTGAATCCTCCACCAGAAGTAGAATCTATTGATGAAATCATTGATAGTCCAGAGAGAGAGGATAGTCAGTTAATAGGATCAATTAGTGGGACAGTCACTACTATTCAGCCAAGTACTAAAATGTCTTCATTCAAACAGCCAATGAAATATGGAGGAGACATAAAAAAGACATTTATCAGTATAAAAGCAAGGAATGATCCACTAAGGGTCCAGGTGTATAATCAGTATCTTCAAATGGCTCCACAAAATCAAGAGAGATTGATGTCAGCTTTTGACATTCAACAAGGGAAAATGTTAATGAGCCATTTCAAATATAAAGTGCCGAAACCACAGACAGTAGCTGATTACGTCAGGACCAATTTAGAGGTCCTAGAAAAATATATTCATCCATTAGATCAAATTGAATTACACAAACAGACTGGAGAAATGATCTATTCTACCCTTACTAACAAAGCAATGGCAGCTCATAAACTGCAAGATTCTTTGGAGAACACCAGTACACAATTGCAGATTGAAAAGGCTTTTTCTCAAGCCAAAGATAACAGGATAAATACATTAGAAGAGATAATAATTGGATTAGGTCAAAATCCAAAGGATGTCAAGGGTATTGAAGCATTGATTAAAAAGAAAGATGATGATATTGCTGCATTAAGGAAACAATTGAAACTACCAGCTTCAAGGCACCCTCAGACTGAAGAAGTAATGAAGAAAAATTCAGAAGAAGAGGTGATGGAATTACTTCTAAAAATGAATGAATGACTTGCTGAAACAGAAAAAGAAATTGAGCAAGCATTAAAAGATAAAGAGTCCATTATTCCAGCAACCACAACATAGGCAGCCACAAGAACAGGTACATCAATCACAGGCCAACAAGCAGAGCTAACACAGGTGAACACTTCTGATAAGGGTTCTGATGAATTAATCAACGAAATGAATGAATTAAAACTGCAAGTGACAGAACTCCAAAGCTTAAAGTTTCAGCTTTCTACTCTGGAAAATAAATATGATCAATCAAAAATGAGTGTTGCTGAGAAGACAAGAGAAATAAAAAAACTAGAAAAATCAGTTAAAGCATTGGAAAAGGATCTTACAATGGAAAGACCTGTAAGTGAATTAAAAGAAATTCTTTGGTATAACATTATTCAATCAATAAAGAACGTTTGGTATTCTATTCAAATAATATATGAACAACAGGATTTAGTTAGATTGGCTCTGGAAGAAATTGAGAGAGCAAGGGAAGAGTTAGGGAATATGCCAGAAGAAGCCAATAGACTTATCAATTTTTTGAATACTCAGAATAAGCAGCAACTTGCAGAATTTGGAATTAAGGACAGGATAGGAACCATCTTGGAAATCAAAAGAGTTTTACCAAAAGGACTCTTATGAAAAATCTTGAAAGAAGATGTTCAGACATGCATCAAGACATTTTTACCTTCAGAGAAAGATTTGATGTTGTGTTAAATAAAGGTTTTCCCAGTCCTATTATTGAAGAAGATAGATTAATGGATTTGGAAAGTTTTGTTAAGAAAATAAACAAACAGGTTGATGATCAAGCCAGTTCTTCAACCTGTTATTACTCAGGTTTTCCTAGAAGTTGTGTAAGAGGAAAGTATACCCGAGGTAACCACAAACCAACCTTTTAGATGCAGAATCTAGCCAATCTGCATCCAGAGAGGGCTCTCTCTTTATGATTTATCTTTGTTCTTGGAAGGTTTTAAGCTAGTTATAGATTCAAAGTTTGTTTTGGGAAAATGGTGGAATCCACAAACTAAGGGCAAGGTTGAGAGCTTTCAGTCCATTGGGCTATGGAGTCAAAGGATGGCTTTCTTTGGCAGTAAATTATTTCTACGCATAAGATGGCTTTACAGAACAAGATAGCTGGTGAGATGAATCCTTAAAATTTAGAAGTGGATGGGATGATCTTGAAGGGATGTAAGAAGCTGACTAAGAATCTAAAGGCATGTTCAACATAAAGAAATGAGACTACAAACAAAGAGCAATGAAGAATTCTTTATTATAGTAATCAACAATGTTTAAATTAGAAAAGCAAGAGCATTTAAGAATTCATGCTTATAACTAATTCAGAGGAAAACATTAAGAACAATCACATCTGAAATCAGAGTACAATTAAGTAAATTCTGATTCAATCCTTTATGTAAATTATTCAGAAATGGACATAATGATATTATAAACTAATATAAAACTTTAGACAGAGGGTAGAAAGACTTATTGAACTGTAGTCCAACACATGAATCCTGAAAAAAGTCCTGTACTTCAAATCGTCATCCATTAAGCCACGAATAAATTTCTCCAAAATGCTTTTATTCCGAAAATCTCAATGTTACAACAGAGTAATAGAATCCACGCTCAATACTCTCTTTGAGGGTTTATTTATACACAAAATACTTGAAAATATCTCACACTATTTTAGCCCATAATTTGGGGTGACTAAGGAGTAATTTACAAGTAAACAGGAGACAAATGGTCTCGTAGATAGAATAATAAGTAACTGCTGATGTGCTGTGTCCTTTCTTTATGGATGTGCTGGAGGTAAGTGTTGAAAAAGGGCTTGGTGCTGTCTTTTTGAGTAATTTCTTTGCTTGTTTGATACTCTTTGTCTTTACGGATACTCTTTAACCTGTGTAACTGATACTCTTTCATCTGTACTCATTTTTACCATTTACCTGATAGTAAAGATAAATTCTCATCCTGAAAATAACTTTTATAAAATTTCTAATAAGTCTCTCCACCATGAATCGTCTGGTATCACAGTCCTTTTGAGTTTTCTCAATGTCTCGTCTGCTTCTGTGAGTTTGTAAAAGGTGGGCTCATTAGGAAATAGATACTTTATTTCATGTTCCAAATGAAATAAATTCCTCACTCTATCATAGATGTTTCTCCCTGTTGGTAATGTTGATTGTGGTAAACTAGGAGAATAAGCAGTTGTATTTTGAGCATGAGCATTTATTTTCTTTACATAGGTTTCCAAGTCCATTATTTGATCCTCTGAGAGCATAGGACTTGGTAACCCACTATCCAACAAAGCTTGAAATTTCTCTCTGAAAATATTGATATCAACCAAAATATCTGTGCACTTCCTTTCTAAATTCTGCATGAAAGTTCTTTTGATGAAAACTCTCTTTATTTCCAAAACTGTGCCGGTCCTGTCCTCAATCCCTAAAACTGCAAGCTGTTGCTTTGTCCAGGTGTTCAAAAATTGAATAAGCTGATTGGCCTGCTCAGGCCTGCCTCTTAATTCATTTCTGGTTCTGTTTATTTCTTCTTGGGCTATTTTAACCAAATCATTTTGTTCAAAAATAGCTTGAATAGAGGGCCAAATACCCTTTATTAACTCAATGATATTACCCCAAAGAATGTCATTTATTTCCTTTAAAGGATTTTCCAATGAAAGATCTTTTTCCAAAGCCTGAACCAAATTTTCTAATCTTTTTATTTCCCTGGTGTTATCAACAACTGTCTTTTTAGATGTATCATATTTCTCCTCCAATTTTACTAATTGCAATTTCGTGGTTTGAAGTTCTGTGACCCTTAGTTGTAGACTTTCCATTTGTTTTATTAACTCATCAGAACTCAAACCAGAAGTGTTTACCTGTTCTGGCTCTGTTTGTTGCTTTGCTGTTGTAGTACCTGTGGTTGTAGCCTGTTTGATAGCTTCTTTTTCCTGTAAAGCTTGCTCTAATTCCTTCTTTGTTTCACTTAGTCGCTCAGTCATATTTAGGAGCAACTCCATTACCTCTTCTTGTGAATTCCCCTTTAAAACTTCTTGGGTCTGAGGGTGCCTTGAGGCTGGCAATTTTAGCTGCTTTCTCAGTGCAGCTATGTCATCATCTTTCTTCTTTATTAATGCCTCAATGCTTTTAATATCTTTGGGGTTGTGCCCCAAACCAATGATTATGTCTTCTAAAGACTTTATTCTGTTATCTTTGGCCTGTGAAGAGGCCCTCTCAATTTGCAATTGTGCAGTTGTGTTATTCAAAGAATCTTGCAGCGTTATAGCTGCCATGGCTTTATTGGTAAGAGTGGAATAGACCATTTCCCCAGTTTGTCTGTGTAGCTCTATCTGGTCCAGAGGATGGATGTCCTTTGCCAAAACTTCAAAATTTGTCATGATGTAGTCAGCTGCAGTAATGGGTTTTGGCACCTTTGACTTGAAGTGGCTCATTATCATTTTTCCTTGTGACATGTCAAATGCTGACATTAGCCTTTCTTGATTATGGGGAGCCATCTTCATATATTGATCATATACCTTCATTCTTAATAGATCATTCTTTGCTTTAATATTAATTAAGGTTATTTTAATATCCCGTGTATCTGTTTTTGGTGGTCTGAAAGAGGATACCTCAGTACTTAATTGCTTTTGTAAAGCTTTTCCTTTCTGTCCTGTGTTTGTTTCACTAACTGTGCCAGTTAGTTGACTATCTTCCCTTCCATCATCAAACACTTCATCTATGATTTCCACATCTGGAAGTGGATCTGATTTATGTTTTTTGGATTGATGTACCTGTGAGGTCCCTTTTGGAGGTGTGGTATCTAGAACCTGCCTCTTCTTTCCTATTTCCACATTTAATGGAGTTTGCAACTCTGGAACTTGTGTGTGCTTTGCCTGTGTGGGAGAAACCTGTGATTGTTCAGGTGCTTTGGAAGTTTGTGGTTTCTCTGCCATGACCAAAGTTTCAATGACCTGGATTTCAGGTTCCTTTCCTTTGCCCTTTGGTTCTGCTGCAACTGATGAACTGCTTTCCTGCAATCTCTGTTGTGGATTTGCTGCTGAAGATGTGCCAATGTGAGATACCTGCACTTGACCATAAGATTCTAGGTCATATTTCTTTTGAAGATCTTTCATAATTTTATTCATTTTTTCTTCTGCACTTTCTTCTTCAACAAGTGTTTTTTCCACCCATTCATCTTGGTTAGCATATTGCTCTATATCAGGAATCTTGTGGTGGATATAAGGGGAAGATTTTTTCTTTAATCTTTTTTCACAGATGAAACCAAATGGGTCATAAGGAACCCAACGAAAACTTCTTTGAAATTTGCAGCGGTTTTGTAATATATCCTCTGCATCTCGCTCAGCCTCTCTAGAATTGCAGATGTAGGGACCTAATTGGCTTTTAATCCGGAGTTGAGCTTTCTTTTTCACACTACAAAAATGGATCATATCTGAATTATTCATTTGCCTGAAATATTCCAAGGCAAACAGTCTCATGGGTACATACTTTGGTAACTTGAATGGATGTAATTCACATCCATAGATTATGATGACTGTATGGTTTTGATACAGATACCAATCCCCAACTTTATAGGTCCTTGAAAGTTGCAAGGTCTTCCTTATTTCATTACTGAGTCTTGGGGGAGGAATCCCTGTCAACAATGTAGTTGCAGGGTATACAAAAATATCTATAAACTCAGAATAGGAATAGGGAGACTCATAAGAATGGATCATGGGAGACCAAAATATAACTGACCTTGGGTTGGCCTTGGCATCAAGTTTTTGAACAGGGAAAGGGAACCTTTCTGACTGATAGTAGATAATGAGATGATAGATGAATGAGGAATATTTAAAAACTTTTTCATCATCTAGCCTCATGAACTGATCATGGATCTTGTTGGCTATAAAGGAGGCAAAGTCATATTTAATCTCAGGAGGTTTCCCAGGAGTAAAAATGGATAGCAAAACCAAGGTTATCTCATCAACATATTCACTGGTATTGAAACCCAAGACAAAAGAGATCATATTGAGGATGAGTCTTCCCAATTGATTGAAATAATAAAAACCATAGGGAGGAGACCCCTTAGGTTGATGCTCAGGCAACATGAAAATCTGGCACATGGATTTTAGCTTTTCTGGAGTTAATTGCCTAGTCTTCTCAATCAATTCTTCCATAGACAGAGGTGCCAATTCTTGGTCAGGTTCAAAGTGTAGCATTTGATTGATGGCCTGGGGAGTAATGGGGAATAGAACACTCTGATCAGGAGCTATTACCGCCCTTTGAGTGGGATCATAGTTTGAATGGCAATAGTGGATAATTTCTGGGAAATTGATGACTGAGGGGATGAGGTACCTTGGGAGATTGGATTCCCACAGTCCAATGACATCTTGCCCCTTTGAATAATCGTCTCTGCAGCGACAAAAACTCAGAAGGGGGCTTTCATCAAAATGAAAGTCTTTAATCTGAAAATCTCTATCTACCAAAGGTAAATATTCCAATTCACGGTGAGGAGCATTCAGTGGAGTTATATTCAAAGCTGCCGGGGCCTCCATTTTGGTTCTTGTGGATTCAAAATGGAGGTTTCTAGTTTTCTTCACAGGCCGGGCATGATTTCTAAAATGAAGGAAATTGGCACAATTTGTAAGTTCAGGGAGCAATTACATAGTTTTAAAACCTCTGGGGAAAATCTCAGTGATGATTTTTAATCACTAATTCAGCGAAAAACAAAGAAAACAGAGTTTTACTTGCAGTT